>CM076580.1:953701884-953920768 GCA_034641835.2 Pinus albicaulis | reverse complement strand
TGGAGCATGGTTCGGGGATTCCAGTTTGAGATTCTTGAAGTATGTGTCATGTTGGTAAAAATAGATGAGACTCTATTTTTGAGGTCAAAGAGGTCGAAGTCTATTTTTAGACTGCCTCTCCTTAAAACAGGGAAGTCAAATATTATTTGCCCTTAATAATATTTAGACTCTAAACAACAGTTTACTCTCTTGGAGCACTTTAGTTCGAGCTACAGAAGTGGCTCATGCATCTGACAGAGGAATCACGTGGTTCCCAAGGGTTTGATGGCATCATGCATGGTTGACTTCAGTTGGACTTCAGTGGCAGAAGTTTGGAGGAGTTAATGAGACAAATAGTGGAGTTGTGTTATGTTTATTTTAGTTGAACTAGTTGAGATTAGTTTAACTAGCTAATCAATTAGTTATGAGTGGAGTGAATTAAATATTATTTAATTCATTAATTAGTAACTCATTATTCAACTCAAGAACACATCAGTTCACTACAGTGCATGATCAGTTCAGTGGAGACCAGAGAAAGAGGTAGATGAAAGGGTGGAGTTAGCTATCAGTGGCGACATCAGTTGTGCATGAGATTTGCACCACACTTGGAGGAATTTCCCATGATGATTGCGCTGTCAAGCCAAGGAGATTCGAACCTTGGATCTCTATATAGACATGCCATGATTGCGCAATAGAGGCAAGGCAATTAGTGGTGAGTTTTGAACCAGTAACCTGTTCAAAACCAAGCTAGTTTGTGTGTAACTTCATGAGATAGTATTGAGTACTTGTGAGGAGTATTGTACTGAGTTTGTTACATGATTTATCCATTATAATACACACAATAGCTGCGGGGTTTTCAGCTATAAGCTTTCCCCATACATACTGAGTTAATGTGTGATTGATTTGATGTGATATTGCTTCTATTATTTCCGCATGTGACAATTAATTGTAGAAGAAGGTTATGTGTTATGCATGCAATTTGAAATTGATGTATGATCGGGATAATCTTCATTGAATAAGTGATTTATTCAGCTAATTTCTACAGATATGATGTGGTTTTCAGTGAAGGGAAAACATTCCTTCATCACAAAGCCACGGGACAGGTTAATAATATTGGGGTTCATGTGAATAACCTCTACAAACTTGATGTAGATGGTTGTGCAATATTGATGAGTAAAGCAGACAGAGTGGTGAGCCGGGATGAGGGTGAGTTAAGGCACAGGAGATTGGGCCATCTACACCACAATTCTTTGAAAGTCATGCATCGGATTTCTACGGGGCTTCCAAAGGGTACTCTTGCACAGATAGACACATGCAAGTGATGTACCATGGGGAAGTATACAAAGGCCACTTTTCACGAGAAGGAGAATCGAGTAGCAGAAATCCTTGAGAGAGTTCGCTCAGATGTGTGTGGACCATTCTCTATAGCTTCTACTGCAAAGCATAGATATTATGTGATTTTTGTTGATGATTTTTATAAAAGTGTTGGATCTAATTCATGTAGAAGAAAGATCCAAATTTCTAAAAATGTTGTGAGTTTAAAGCATTGGTTGAGAAAGATACATGGAAGCAGGTGAAGGCTCTAAGGAGAGAAAATGGTGGTGAGTACATCTCTAATGAATTCAAGAACTTCTTTGACAAATCAGGAATTCAGAGAGAGTTGATTGTGCCTCATAACCCACAACAGAATAGGGTTTCAGAAAGAAAGAACATAAAAATTGTGGGTGTGACACGAGCTATGTTACATGATCAGGGCCTACTGTGGCATCTGTGGGCAGAGACATGAAACACAATGGTATTTGTGCAGAACCTTAGTCCTCATCGGATACTTGGCATGAGTACACCAAAGGATGAGTACACAAAAAACAAATATTGGGATATTTGTGGGGTAAACTGATACTCCCCACAACTATCGGGTGTATTTTCAAAACAACAGGATGAAAATTGTTAGACCATATGTAAAATTTGATGAGGAGAAAGCCATGTGATTGTCCCTTGAGAGGGAGCTTGATTTGCATGCAGATGAGAAACTCTTGGTTCCAAAGGATGAACCTAAAGATGTGGAGAAACCACATGAGGAGGATCATGGAGTGGAAAAAACCACTCATGTAGAGTCATCCACAAGACATGGTAGGAGGCACACCATATAAGCTGACATATTGAGACTTGATGCAGTAGAACATGTATGAGCACCTACATCATATCGAAAACAGAGACAGACACCAGACAAGTATACTGGATACATAGCTCTTATGAGAAAGTGTATTGTGATAGAACCATCCTCTTTTGAGGAAGCAATGCTGCAACCAACTTGGGTTGGTGCCATGGTTGAGGAGTATGACTCCATCATCAGGAAAAGTGCATGTGATGTTGTCCCAAGACCACTCGGGAAGTCAGTGGTTGGATCTAGATGGATCTATAAGGTGAAGAAGACAACAGATGGGAGTGTGGAGAAGTACAAGGCTATATTTGTAGCCTGGGGATTCTCACAGGTTGGAGGGATTGACTATGAGGAGAATTTTTCACCAGTTACATGTTACTCATCGATTAGGTCTGTCCTTGCACTCTCAGCGCAGATGGGTTGGCAGATACATCATATGGATGTGAAGACTGCATTTCTCAATGGAGTTATTGAGGAAAAAGTTTACATACAACATCCAGAAGGTTTTGAGAACTTTCACATGGAGTCACATGTGTGTAGACTCAAGAGAGCACTGTATGGGCTGAAGCAAGAACCTTGTGCTTGGTAAACCAGGATTAACAGCTATTTCACCGGGTTGGGCTTTACAAAGAGTGAAGCAGATGCGAGCCTGTACCAGATTGTGGTTGATGGTAAGCTTTTTATTATCGTACTTTATGTTGATGATCTTATTCTGATAGGTGATGAGCAACTCATAACTTCTTGCAAAGAAGATCTTGCAAGAGAGTTTGAGATGAAAGACATGGGACTCCTTCACTATTTCCTTCGTTTGGAGATATGGAAATGAGATGAGAAGCCATTTGTTTCTTAAGGAAAGTATGCCAAAGAAATTATGAGGAAGTTCCACATGGAGAGCTGTAAACCCATGGAGACTCCTCTTGCAGGAAACTGGAGGAAGGAGGATGCTACTTCAGGTGAGGTAGTGGACACTACTATTTACAGGTAGCTTGTGGGTTCACTCATGTACTTGGTGAACACATGACCATACATATGCTACTCATTTAACTATATTATTCAAGCTATGGTTAAGCCGATCAAGCTCTTTTGGAAGGAAGGGAAGCATGTCTTGAGATATCTCAGGGGCTCTACAGAGTATGGATTATGGTACAGATGAACAGAGGGAGTGAAGCTTCAAGGCTTCACGATGCAGATTGGGTAAGAATTCCATCAGACAGGAAGAGCACATTAGGAGGGATCTTTAGCATAGGATTGACAATTGTTTCTTGCTACATCAGGAAGCAGAGACCAGTTGCACTCATTTTAGCCAAGGCAAAGTTCATGCAGCCAATAAGGCGACATGTGAGGCCATATGGATGAGGAAGATACTTATTGGTTTGTTTGGTCATCAGATGGATTCGACGATGATACATTGTGATATCCGAAGTTGAATAAAACTCTCGGTTAATCCAGTATTCCATGACAGGTCTAAGCATATTGGCATCTGGTACCACTATCCCAGAGATTGTGTTCAGAGATGCATTATGATACTTCAGTACATTCCCATGGAGGATCAAGATGAAGATATTCTGACGAAGGCACTCGCCAAGAGAAAATTTGAATACCAAAGAGGCAGGATCGGGGTAGCTGATAATCCATTTCTTGTTGAGAGGGAGTGTAGAAAAGTCAACAAGAAATGTGTGTCTAATTTATTTTCCCTTGATTAAATTGGAAAATAAATTGTAATCTTATCTCATAATCACTTGTAATAGTTAACTAAGTGTGATAGACTCAGTTAGCTCATGAAATTCGAGTTGAGGGTGGTTGGTGAAGCATGTAGAGTGATTATATTTGTTTTAGAGTCCAAGTTGCAGTTAGTGTATTAGTTTAATGCATGAGAAATCAGTTAACTCAATTAAGTGAGTTAAAGTTAGTCTAACTAGTTGTAACTAATTGTTGTACTAGTGAGAGGTCAAGTGAATTAAATTAGATTTAATTCATATGTAATTATATATCAAATGACTGATGATTTACTATTATTATTTGCATGCATGTCAATTTTTATGAAGACCCAATTGAGATAGAGGTTAAAGGGATGCTATCTATCAGTTGTATTATTAGTAAATTGTATGCGCGCAATTAGACAACCATAGGATTTCCCATGATGTATTGCGTTGTTTTGGAAGGTTTAATTTCATAATTAATAGGGATGAATTGTTATTAGAATTGTGTAAGCAAGGCAAGCTGAGCAGAGGCAGGAAATTGGCTAGGTGTTGGCCGATTTTGTCCGGATCAGAGTGAGACAGCTGGTAGAGTGCGACAGACTCTTGTGAGAAGAGTGCATTGTATTATTTCATGATTCCTTGGTTGATTATACAATAAAGATAGAGGGGTTTTGAGCAACAAGCTTTCCCCAGGAAAAATATTTGTGTTTTGTGATTGATTTGCTTCTTTATCTTACTTGGTGTGATTGTGCGATCATGTTTATTTTCCACCAATATTGTAGAAGGATTTAATATCTTGTTTTAGTATATTACATGATCAAATAGAATCCATTGGTATACATATTGTTTGCATAATTTCTACAAGGTTTTACCTCAACATTTTGATATTTCCAGGGACACTAATAAAGGAAATCTGAATTTGAAAATGAGATGATGTTGAGATGATCTAAACAGATAAATAATGTATGATGACAGTTGTTGATAAATCTTGATTTACAGGGAAAATATGAAAATTCATACTATTAGTCATGCTTTAACAACACCTAAAAATAATGAAGTGACCACACCTACAGAGTAATGGAAATCGCTGTAACATGGCTGCTAAATATTTTGAAGGGGTAAAGGCTAAAATTATTGCTTCCCTTGCATTGACACAAGCTTTTGGACCTTTTGTAAACAAAAGGGATGTGACCCAGATTGAGGTTATTTAGGTAGCCCAAGCCATTTGAGTAGCCACTCCTGACGGGTTTAAATTCCCCTTTGGCCTTTGGATCTCTTCCTCTTGCCAAGAAAAGATCCTGGAGAATCCTAAAACTATCTAATGTTATATGTACATGAAACTAAAACTAGTATTCTACATTAATATACCTAATCTACAAGTTTTATAATTAATAAAATATGATATGATAATTAGTGATTAGATATATACAATGAATAATATACAAGTTATACAGGAAATATAATACAGAAAGAAAAGGACCAGAACCTTGTGTAACTAGTAGAAATAATACTAAATGAATTACGCTCTTTCTAATTTGTATTCCTAAAACAAAAAGTATAATTAATTTTAAATTATATATGAAATTATAATTTAATATTTCGATAACTCTTAATGCGATATGTAAGAGATAGAAAACCACAATAATGTAGGCCTCTAGTCTTTCAAACAAAAACAAAGAAATATGGACTTGTTTTAATGTTTCACATCAAGAATTAACATGAATGAAAATAATTAAGAACTATCTAACACTATCTAATTACTATTCTTGGCCATGGTGAAAAAAACAAATCAACCATAACAATTCCTATAAGACAAGTAATACTTCAACACTTAACTCCAAAAATGGTTCAATAGACAAACAATGAAAGACTATGATATCACAAAAACTGTTACAACATGTGTATTAATTCAACTCATGTGAAAACAACATTCTTGAAGAGTTTGAATCTCCAGAAATATTTCACAGAAACTCAGACTTGAGAAATGTACATATCATTATTATCCATTAACACATATGTCTTGGAGGGTTAATTATTAATTTTATGTGAAAATAACTAACATAATAAAGTGAAAACTTCAATGAGATCATTATTGATTCATAGATCCAGGTCATAGAAAAAACAATGCTATTTCTTCATAATATTTCCAAAATAATGATATAGAAAATTCAGAATATGTATATCAATGTGACCATGTAAATTAAAGTATAATATGCATATAATCATAGAATAGTTTGAAATAGTTCAAACTGAGAAACATACAAATATCATGATCTAATAAGTTCCATAGTCACCACAAAATTTTCTAGCATTTCCCCTCCCTTTTACTGTCAAAACTGAGGGTTTATATCCATGATGATAAGCCCCACAACATTGTAAAATAAGTCTTTAAAATCAAAACAATATTTTAAAAATATGGTTCACTTTCATGACCTTTCGGTCGAATCATAACTGTTTGAGAAAGAAACTGACAAGTTTAACTAATAGGGTATTCGCGTGAGATTTGTAACAACTGCATGATATCCAAAGTAACAATTTTTCATGGCAAATGAGACCAATATCCAATGAATGAGAAGAATATGTTTTACAAAGTAAGAAGGAAATTTTAATAATCAACATTTGTTATCGAAATAAGATTGTTGTAGAACCTTTGATTATGTAGCGACCTTTTATAATTAGAAATATGAACCAAATATAAAACATTCCTTCAAAATATTTGATCCTAAAAAATACACTATTAACAAAACCTTTATTTAGTAGAGTTTGAATCATGTGTAAATAGAGTAATGACCACTTTGACATTAGGTGACTTAATAATTATGTGCATGTCCGTTGACTATGTTTTCTTCTCAGACCCTGTAGACTTATGATCATTTTTATTATTCCTAAGTTGATTAAGCATTTTGAGCTGATTGTTTTCCTGTATAAGCTGTCTAATATAATGCTCAAGATGAGGTACCATAAATAGATATTATTGATTCCAGTACATGTCATGTATATATTTATTAGTCAATGTTTCTCTAAGTATTTTTATCTGAGTTACTATCACCATCCTGACTGTAATTACCATTATCGACGAAACCAAAATTATCACTTGAATTAGGCTTATTTTTCTTTGGCAGAGGCTCAATAGGAGATTCTAGATCAAAATAAATATCATTTTTAGGTACATTTTTATCCTTGTTGCGCCTTTCCCTAGATATGTTTCTTTATAATTGTTTACTTTGCACCCAAGATTGAAGATTAGGGTATGAATGACTAATTTGATTTTTCTGTGTAGGTTCAAAATGATGATTATGGTCTACGAAATTTGGTTCAACATCATCCATAAATTTAGGATCTAATTCAACATGGTAAAATTCATATTTTAGTGCTATACAACATGTGATATGAACAAGCACCATTTCAAGAGTTTTAACCCTAGTACCATTAGACAATTTTGACCCATGAGAATTTCATGGATCGTCAGGGCTGAAATCATCAATACTTTGAGAGTCAATGGAACTGAACTGGTTGGTTGAAGATTGGGTGAAACCCTAGTGATAAATTCTAGTTTTTTGACAACTTGGGGTTTACCAAATCCATTACGAAGAATAAAAGTGTCCCCGATATCGCCAGTCTTGGCCAAGTAATGTTTCACCAAAATGCAAATCAAACCATGGTAAAAAAGAGTCTAGTTGGTATTTTCGTGTTCAACTTATTACCCTTAGCCATCTTGGTGATGATGTTATGTAAATAGAATGGAATATTAAGGTTGTAACCTAAGAATACCATTAGCAAGTGTATGCGGTGCATAATACAAACCCATATCTACCTTCACAAGTGATAAAGCATCAAACAAAATATAAAAAATATTTCCATTTCGTTTTGAGAAGGCTGACTAGCATACCTTTAGTATTATACTCGCAATTTTTGGAAGCCAAATTTTTTTTCCATGACATATTATGCAGAACAATTGTTTTTTACCAATTCTCAGCTTCTGTGGAGAGACACGCCACTTCTGCAATGAAGTCAATGTCGACCCAAATATTTACATCGCTGACCCTAGATTTTCTGCCATTAAAAGTGGAGGAAAAATCCTTTACCACTTCATCATTAAAACCTTAGAAGCACTAAAAAAAATCCCACCAATCGACCTCTTGAAATAGAGTCAAGTACTTGTCGTATGATTTAATAATTTCACCCCCAATCAAATCCATTCAAACCACAATAGGGATTTCATAATACCTAATAAAACCCATTTATGATTTTATTTTAAAAGGAGGCGAAATGAGCTAGATAAAGTTTCAAATTCTAACCATTACAATACAACATGAGAAAATTGGGCAGTGACTTCACACAAACAGGAAAAACATAGTTCTATAGAATATACCCTAATCACAATGCATGCAAGGCAAAGACTCGAAACAAGGATGTAAGGAATACAAGAATGGAAACCATAGGCTATGAATTGGGTAACTAGCGCAGAGTACTAGATGTACCTAACACTAATGATAAAAAATAATACAATAATGTAACCATAAAGCTCGAGCCATGAAAACAATTAATGGTTTAAGTAGGTGTCGATGGTTAAATTTTTTAGTTTTGATAAGTTAAGCTAGGTCGTCATAAAATCCTATAGTTTATTCATAGAAAATACCAATGGATGTACCTTTGTTTGCAAGAATTATGTCATTGCAGGATATATCGAGTGTTGAAATGGTACCCAAAGGGAGATTCTGATTTAATTTTCCCTTAATTAAATTGGAAGAGAAATTGTAATTTCATCTCATGACAACTTATATTAGTTAATTGAGTTAAGAAGACTTAGCTTAGGAAATTCAAGTTGAGGGTCAGAGAGGAGGCATGTAGAGTTCTCCCATGATTTTAGGGGGTCCAGTTATAGTTATTTGTGAGTTGTAATTAGTTAATTCAATTAATTGAGTTAAAATCAATTTAACTAGTTCTAACTGAGAGATGGGCTAGTAATAGGTCCAGTGAATTAAATATGATTTAATTCAAAAGTAGTGGTTAATAAATTAACTGATAATTCACTATAAATAGATGTTTCATGTCAGTTCTAAGGAATTCCCAGTTGAGTTTGAGGTTAAAGGGAATATAATTATCAGTTGTATAATTAGAAACTTGTACAGGTCATGTATGAGGTCATTAGGAAGCCTTGGATGAATTGAAAAATAAATTGTTCAGAATTTCCTATTTAATAGGGCCACAATTCCTCCAAGAATGTGTGAGCAAGGCTAGTCATAGAAAGGCTGAGAATTGGTTAAGTATTTGATCGATTTTCCTAGATCAAAGTGAGATAGTCAACAAAGTGCATAGGTTTCTCAGTGAAAGAAAAGATTTGTATTTTTTCATGGTATTGACTTTATACAATATACAGATAGCATGGTTTTGAGCAGTTTCTTTCCCCATATACATCTTTTGTTGTGGGATTGATTATTTCTTTCTCTCACTTGTTATGTGATTGTATTTGGTTTCTGCAAATTGTAGAAGGTTTCAATATTTTGTTTTAGTACATTACAAGATCAGATTGAATCCCATTGATATAATTTCTCCATCAAGATCATTCCTTACCATAGTTTAATTGCATATAAAACCATAGGACGTAGTGTTAAATTTGATGTGTTCAAGCCATAACAACCACCGAAATATAGATCACAAAGTTTAATAATTCCAAGTGATATTATAAGGTTATGGAGTCACAACATTTTACACACCAAGGAGTATGAACCATTGTAAAATATAAGCTCATAAGTCATATGTCATAACAAGGTATGAAAACAACCAAAACTTTCATAGTCCATGAATTATGTAATACAAATACACCATGACTTTGTGTTCAACTTCAATCTATAGTGAAGGAAAGGAGATATGTGAAAACACAATGAAAACATAATGTTCACATGTAGGCTTGATTGAATAGGCCTATAGCATTATGATATTTCTCAAAAGATATGAGATATATATAGCTTCACATAAATGAATAAGCATTCTCTATGCAACAAGAAAAACCATTGACTACCGTTAATAAGGTTTGAGATGTGCCTTCCAGTTCTTTAAAAATATTTATCAAAACATATGTCAATGAAAATGAAAACATGTCAAAGTCCACGATAAAATATCTGCTTTAAAACTATAATCATCATTTAAGTTCAAAGTAAGGTATCAAAAACAAAACCAAACAAGAAAATCAAAGGAGGGACCCATTTCATTAAAAAAATGAGAGAGGAGTCTACTGGGTGGCCAACACCTGGTTTTCCAACAATAAGTCCACTTCTTTTTATTTGAAAAAATAAAAGGCTACAACTGTTATTGAGGTATTCACAAAATATTCGTCAAAATCGAACCTTTGGTACAACTCTTTCCAACGAATTAGTGTTGAATTCGAGCATGGAAAGAGATCATTGGATTACTATCCATTAATATATGTCGTTAACTAATGCAAGAAAAATCACAATTGATGTCAATGAGCATCAAGGTAGCTTAGTACATATTGCTAGGTACGAATAAAGGTATTGAAGTTGAGTCACCTACGAGATCTGAAAATCAAGGGATATTGATGTATTTCCATTGTCATTAGGAAGAGAACCTGCCATTGATGTATGCAAGCCTCAAAGTACTCAAATACATCTTTGTATTGGGGCTTATTCTGAGGGTGAATTCTCTTTTTAATGCTTTTTGGTAACATGGAAATTCCCAAATTCATTCCTATCCTCGATATCAAATATATGTCGTTACATTAAATGGGGGAGTAAGTGGGAAAGACGAGTGTTTCAAATTGTTGTGCAACCTTATTGTTTGGATTTGGTTTAGGTTGCATAGGTGGTTGGGGCTGCAAAGGAGGATTACTAAGTGGTGCATTGGATGGGAGTTTTAGTTTTTTTTGTTGTACATAAGGTTGCGTTTTCATAGGTATTTGACATGGAAAGGAGGCTTCATGACATATTTAAGGCCATTGGAATATCTGTCTCAAGGGAGAGGGCCACTATGGCCATAGTGTGGGGTATTGAATCAGAGGAGGATAAGAGGTTTCCACAGAACTTCAAGAATATGAGTTTGCTTCAAAACCTGTTGAGGATTATATGAGTTAGTCCAAGTATTAAAAGATGATGAAAGTTGAGCTATACCTAGCAGTCGAGCTTGCCTTGGCTTCTTAGATCCAATAAAATATGCTAGCCCTACCTCCTCACCTAATTCCTTGAATATTTATTTTAATACTGGCAGCCATGGGTAATTCTTCGTTGAGTGATTGCAAACAAATTCCACTGAATTTCTCACTATTATGTGGACTCTCTATGAGGGAGTGTTTCTTCCTACATTTGGAGCAAAATATCAGCAGTGATTTTTTAATTTCATGTTGCTTCTATTCTTTCTACAAAACATATAATTATGAAGACAAAGAGCTAAGGATATTATTTTTAAAATTTTCAAACAGATTACCAATTTATTACCTCGTGACTTCACCATTGGATGATTTTTCTATCTCAATAGAATCATCTTGTGCTAAAGTGTTGTTCCTCAATTATCATCTCGAACTCCTAATTTAGAGATATTTTGAAGCACCATTTTTACCTTTCTCAAGAAGCTTCTTCAACTAGGTGATATATTGTTTCATCACATGGATTAGTACATGGGAAAAAAATTCCTACTCTGAATGAAATATGTTGGAACAAAACCTAATTGTAGGAAATTAAACCTATGTGTCTAGGCTCTTTATGAGGTCGAGCCTGCTTTAGTCTGTCGAAGAAATGCACAGGGTCTTACCTCTTATCTTATCTCCCTTTCACCTCAGAGCTAGGAACACATCTATACACTCATGAAAAATGCGTCGATGAAAAGAAACAATGCCAAATATACACTTGCGCCATTAATAACCTCCCTGGAAACTATGACCAAATTTTGGGTGAATCAATTGGATTAATGAAACAAATCGATTCACTTAGACATAATTTATCAACTAGGGTAAGTCCTTTATTTCAAGGTTATCATGCAAAGTATACACATGTAGCAATTTCTAACTGATATTAATTTATTCTATAAGAACTGGAACGAATCAAACCAAAACATGTTGTCACTACTCACACCTATAGGAATCAAATTCAAATCACAAAGCCACATTCCAAACCCTTGCTTTCATAAAATTAACTCACTGGACACAATTCTAGAATTGAAATTTACTCTCGAAGAAATAAAATAACACTAAGTTAGTAAGTATCGATCCTAGAGATAACATATACTAACACACAAGCAATTTGCATTAAATATTCTGCAAGTTGACTTATCCAACACTAACATAAATATATCAAAAATAACCTGTAACAATGATGAATTCAAATAATAGGAAGTAAAATTCCATAACCTACAAGTGAATTAAAATAAATTAACTATACTACCTCTACTAACACAACGATCCCTACTAAAGAGGAGGGCCCTTCCTCTTTATGAGGGAGCTGGTAAATCACAACTCATAGGCTAACTCAACAATACAAAGAAAATCCAGGAACTTGTAGAGGTTGCATTACTTCAGGAATAAAAATACAAGATTCATTGCTAAAGGAATTATGGTTACAACCCCTTCCTAGCCTAACCTAGCCCCCAACTTTCTATTTTCCCATACATTTTTACAAGAAGAGAGAAGAGGGAGAATTGAAACTAATTTCACCAAATATGGATTTTAACTACTATATACATTTAAAAAAATATTGACACTATTTATTTTTGGGAGATATTGGTTGTATAACAACTGAAGGTCAAATTACATAGGATTTATTTAACATATAATCCATTTGAGGATAGTTTGGAAATATTTCATTTGCTAACTGGTTTCTTTGTTTAGATTGTTGTTAGTTAATGACTACAACAAGAAAGGTATTTATGAAATAACCATGAGTAGATACCAATACACAATTTTTTTGGAGAAATTTCTCGATAGTCACCTAATTAGGGATGTCTTGAGAAAAACCCATGTCGCATATTTTCTAGATTCATCTTTCTTTGTTCAAATATCATGTATGAAGTTAGCCACATGATTAGATCTAACATGATTTATCTGAACTGTAGATCGTGAGATGGAGCCTAATGGATTTTACTTGGATATGAATTAGGTAACGTAAATCCATTTCAACATCTCTAGGAACAAAATCAATGTTCTAGATTTTCTCTTGGAACTGCGTCAATATGCCAAACACAAAGACTGTTACTGTTGCTACATAAGAACCATATGAACAACACTAGGAAAACCATTGTCAACAAAACCAACTAAGCCTTTCTAATTCATAAAAAATAAAGGAAAATAATGATAATTAACTACTTTAACACGTAATCTTAACATGACACATTCATGAAGAAACACAATGAGATGGGTAATATAAAGGGAAATAAGTGCGGTAAAATGTCTGAAAATGGGTGTTTATAATGGTGATAAAGGTGAAAATTTGGAGGCCCAACACCGACTTGTTCTTGAGTTGGTTAAGGGTTAGTTATTAGAGAAGTTTCCTAACTTCTCATGGCCCTAGGTGTTTAGATACATCCTCCCAAGTCCATTAAAGTCCTATATAATGAGACCCTCTCAAGGGGAGAGAGGGAGACAGAGAATGGGTTAGCGATGATGGTGGATTTATGCCATAACTTCTCATGCATGTGATATGTGACCAATTTTATTGTAAGTCAAGGTATGGTTAATGTTGAGGACTAGAGAAGACCCCATTGGTGCATCGAGGTATTATGAATTTTTTTATCATTTTGAATAATAAAAAGAAATCCTAAATTCTCTCTTGCATGCCATGTTTTTTTATATGAATGTGATCTTGTTATTTATAATGCATTCTAACCTACCTTCTCCATAGGAAAACATTTTGCTATTTTCTAGTGCATGTGTGTAGAGGATCAGATCGAGAAGCTTGGAGTGATATATTTGGACTGAAGTAGGGTCTCCAACAATTCTAAAAGGTTTTTAAAATTCATTAGTTTTCATGGGAAAATTTTAAGGATGGAAAATTATCTTGAAGTTTAAAAAATTGGCGAATCTCACTAGGCCCTAATATGCAAACTCTAAATTTTTTATTGATATATTTGTAAAATTGTTCAAATTTCTATTGATTTTAAAGATAATACTTATATAAGGTTGGCGATTTTTAATGTAAAATAATTTTATATTATAAAATTTGGGCGAATATTTTTTAGAAAAAATGGAAATTGGCGAATCTTTTTTTTGGAAAAACCATGGAAAATTAGCCCACCTGCGAATATTAGCCCCTAAAAATTTCCATGATAGTCCTTTACTGAAATTTCCTTTTGTTTAATATTTTGTATTTGCTTGTAGAGACTAGTTTAATAATTTTTTGACATGAAATTAACTTTTAGTTTTGCACCATCCTATACAAACTCTTGATATTTAGTTTTCCTTTCTTCCTTATTTTATATTGTACTCCATCCTACAAAAGGGATTCATGGCCCTTCAATTTTGTCACTTCAAACTACACTTTTTTTATCATCCAAACTCTCATACACAAAACATTTTTCCATGGAATTGATCCAATCCATCGAATATTTAACATTCAAGCTGCCTTATTACATTGGTTACTCTAATTTTGGTTTGGAAATAACTTGCAATATTTCTCTGACCAATCTCTATTCGATTGCCTCTTCTTCAAGCTCCACCTATTCATCTTGATGTTCTTCCTCTATGTCATTGACGTGTCCCATGTCAACTCCCCTTCTCTATTCATGATCCATAGTATGTAAATGTGCTTAATACTCATTATATCTTCAAGAAAATATGTATCAGTATGTTGTATCCTTAGACATGCTCTTCCTACGACTCTAGTTTCCATTTCTCACAAACTTCTATTTCACAATTTTCTTTTTGATATTTGTTTTTCGAGACAACTTCTAACCTCACTCTAATTTGTTTTTCGAGACAACTTCTAACCTCACTCTAATACTAATAAATTTTTCAAGGGTATTTTTATTGAATTTAAAATTTGTAAGGGATTTATGCCTCCAATTCTGAAGGAATTAAATTATAACTATGATACACATCCACTCTCACAAAAATAATAGATCACAAAATTCAAATATTATGTCAATGATATTATTATAACAATAAAAACTCTCCATTTAAGCCTCCTATTGAGGTAAAATGATACCTATAGGCCTTTGTTTTTATAATAACCTATGTCTAAGAGGGTTTATTTTTTATTCCTTTTTAGAGAAAATGAATTTGTAATGCATTGCATTCATTCCATGTGATTTGGTGACCTCTGTATGATTGTATTTTGGTGCCCGTGATTCAAGAGAGGTGAGAAATCCAAGAGAACTTATGCCTTCATATAATTATCCATCGTTTCATCTCATAAATGAATTAAATCTGTTATATCCTTTGATTACACTAAGCTTTTCTATTTTAAAGATTTGGATATAGTGCTTTCAACTTCTATATAAACTCATTGGTTGATTCCTTTGGCTTTCCTTTTCAAATAAATAAGAGTTAGGAAAATTTTTCACCATAGATTCCATATAGGTAACAAACTAGGTAGAGTTTCAATCTTCAAATCTTACAAACCAAGGCACAAAAATAATGAAATTAAGAGAAATACTAAGAAACAAGAAATCAAATACACAAAAAAACCTACAAAAATATTGGAAACATCCAAATTCAGTCGTGTTCCAAGAATGCATGCATTCCAATAAAAAATGCTTACAAATTGTTTTTATATATCACAAGGAAAATGAATCAAACCCAATATATCTGTTGATATCTTCCATTGCTAGAGAAATCAAAACCAACTTACTATAACACCCCTAAATACATGCTCAAATACATTACAAGAAGTAATTTTTATCTTGTGAAGGAGGTTATGGATACACACAAAGTTTAGACAAGTTCATCCACACATGTATGAACCCATAAACATCTAGAACCTATGACAAAATAAGAAACAAACATACATCAATAATGACACACCTAAATCAAGAATTCACATCTTCATGTCCTAAACATTTACTTCCTTATGCATTTTAATTTTTTTGTACAACTCTAATGGACCAAGGTAAGGTCACGACCATCACCTCCAAACTGTCAAGTCACCTACTGCAACTCAACCCTATAACTTTTTCATTAAACTTGGAACCTTTTATTGTCAACATAAATATCCATTATAAATTCCTAATCAATGGATCTTGGTAAGAAATATAGTTATGAATTGGGTATAGATGATCATCACATACAATACCCTTAAACAATCCAATAATATATCCAAGTTTTTAAGTTAGATGATTCCACTGAAATACTTTCATACATATTTCTTAAGAGAGGAACATTTGCACTAATAATTCTATCACCTTCAACTAATGATCTCGTGATTTGTTGGTCATCCTAGAATTCGTCCTGAAACTAATCGAGTTCTTTGCCTCATTCTTCATTCCCATATATGAAGGTGGAAGAGAAAATTTATTGTCAACTTGGTTTGTTTTTCTATCTAAACCATCCAAATCAAATGCACATGTTTCTTGATCGACTCATTCATTGTCTCCATCCATCCACTTAGAAATGAAATTCCCCACTCATACAAGTAAGTTTCCATTAATTTGGCACTATTATAATTGTTGTACAATGAAAGGTATTCATATATTCATCAAATTTGTCACTGTTGCCTCTTTCAACTTAATAAGTTATTCAAGTATCTCATGCACTAATGTCTCCTTATTGAACAACAAATGATAAACAATCATTAAAGAAAATTTATAAGAGGATGGCTTGTTTCTATTTAAAGATTCATCCTTTTGACAAAATGACTTATCCTTTATGAACCCTTTCACTAATGTTGGAACCTTTATAGGTCCCTTAAACTCCACTACTTAATCCTAGGCAACAAGCCACATGTGGCTTTGACTAATGAATGATAGATGTTAGGTGGTTTCCAAGGCCACCTCTAATAACTATTACGCCGATTTTCATAGTATACATTGTGGGATTCATCCTAGGAAACTATTATTCTTCACTTACTACATGTTGAGGTCAAAAAATGTCCGCCTACAACACTATGAGGGAGACCACCTAGCCCAGACCTTGAAGCATCTCATTTTCCGTTGAAATGGTGGTTTCGACTTGTTAAAATAGGTCTAGTTACCTTCTCTCCATCTCCAATGTCTTAAAATATGACTTTCATCTACCAATGGAGAAGAGACATCAGATCAACCCTCTTGTTGATTAGGAAAGAACGTGATCCTTAAGCTGATATGAGGCTCAACTATGCCACAACTAAATTTTTCCTCTTTGGAAAGAGGAATTCTAGTAATGTAGACTTAAATCTAAATGCAAAGAAAAAGGAAAATTATCCTAATCCTATCTCAATTAGGCAGATATAGATCTAACCCAACCGAGAGTGAGATATTTAAATGTTTGGGATTTGAATATGTATGGATTATAATGAATATAAAGTTAATGAAATAGTTCAATTAATTGACATTATGTATCCCAAAACATATTCCATTCAAAGACCTCTTAACTAAGATAATCAACCAACAACATTTAGGAAGTAGTTCACAAAAATGATATTGATTGTTAAATCAATAATTCGAATAGTTAAACAATAATATGAGGAAATAGTTCACAACATATCACTCTTTGTTAAATCGGTATTTAAAAGATAGAATTCTGAGTAAATATTTATTCATAAATCAGAATTCAACCCATAAGAGCAGAGATATATAATAACATATAATTGAGACAAATTACTCATTTGGGAAATAGTGCACAAATATGAATAAAATGACATATTCCTTCTATCATAAAATGAAACTAGTATTTAAAACAATAGATTATAAATACCAATTTATTGAATTCATTCCTCTGGCTCTGGTCTCCAAAAATCCTCCACAATATTTAAACTTTTGTTGTTACAACAAGAGTTGTAGTAGTGAAAACTCTGCCCATCATACATAATTCAGAATGAAAAAAGAAAAATCCTCAATAATCCTCGGATCTGATATTTTCTCTCCTCTACCCTACAAATCTAAATACTCTTTACAATATTTATTTCAATAATTCCATAAATGCAGAGAAGAGAAGCCCCCCAGTTACATTCTACAATATGCTATTTGTAATATTTTCAAAAGAATTCAAAATAGGAATGTTTGTTGAAGAATAAATCTGTTCCATCAATATTCATTGGGCCAAAATCTCATTCTTCTCTTACTGGAGCATTTTCATTGATTGAAATAATTTTTCTTCTCATCTCTTCAACTGTTTTCCTGCAAAAAACAAATCAGAACAAAATTAAAATGCAAAAATAAGATCAAAATGCCAAATCTAGAATTAAAACAAATCCAATCAAATTTAATTAAATAAATAATTGAAAAAGAAATATGAGCTTTCTATGGATGCGTGTGATGATTTAATTGGCCAAGGAGAACATAGACGAATGGATCTGCACTCAGAAAAAGTTGTGGGCAAATGAAAATGCAGAAAATTAAACTCAGAAATTAGTTTTGTTTAAAAATTTGGAGCATGATCTTATCATGAATTTTAGACCGATTAAATGATCAAATATGTAAATGAAATTACTTCAGAAATGGTCTCCATAATTTTATCTATCCAATGAGCCATCTTGGGCCTCATTTGGCGAAGTAAACTCAATCTATGAGTCTCCAAAGTTAAAAGTGCCAGAATTGTAGAATTTCTCTTGCTTCGGCTAAAAATTACATTTTTTTAATTAAATTAAATCCTACATTAGATTATAATTATTATTTAATTAATGATAATTTAATTATAATTATGTTATCAATATTGATTATTTACATAAATTAATTAATATAAAAAATTCAAAAATTAATTATATTATATTAATATTATAATTTAATTATATTAAAATTATAATAAAATATTATAATTATAATATAATTATTATAATAAAAATATAATATTTATTATATATTAAAAACTTAAATTTTTTAAAACAAAACCATGTTACGTGAGGTTTTATGGAGGAGGGAGGAGTATTAACAAAGTTATAAGAAGTGGAGGGTTATGAAGGTATAAGGAAAGTCAAAGGAGGGATAAGGTGATGTCAGGGTGAGGTAAGGCATATGAGTCAGGAGGTATAAGGAGGTCAACCAAAACTTTATGTTACCAAATTTAACCTCTCGCATAAAACCAAATCACAATCAAAGTTCGACATTTTTAAAACAATAACAAATATTTGATATTTGCGATATGTGATTTGTGATCGCAATCGCAATATCACATCACAAAATTATTTCGGATCACATGTTTGAAATCAATTTTTTTTTTGTTGGATCATATTTTTTTAGATCGGGATTTTGGAAGAAATGAGGTGTTGTGAAGTGGGGCCCATGTGAATTAACAATCCTACAAATTAGACTACAACCACTACAATTATGGGATTTTGGGTTTGGAAATTTGTTTTAAAATAACAAATAGGATTAAATTACTAAGATCCTGAAATGTGTTTTCATTTGTTGTACAATTTAGCTAAGTCATTTTGTAGGACCGTTAGTGATAAATGAAAGAATTAATAAAAATTAACTAAGAGTTAATATTCATAATAGATGTCATTTTAATTGCAAAAATTGAAATATCATATTTTATTTAACATTTTTTTTAACCCTGGCGACAAAAATGATCAAACTTCAAAGGAGTGAGATTTACAAACTGGTTTACCAAATGAGACGAAAAAAGTATTGATGGAAAGCTTGATAAAAATCGAAATCAATGAGACAATCAAAATATAAATCCAAAAAAAATGAAAAATGGAAAAATTGTAGGATGATTAACTTAATGAAAATCATAAAAGGTGTTTAGACAAAAATTAATAGAAAGGGTCCACATTATTTGAAATAAATAATTCAAAAATGGGGGGTGTTGGGTTTTCCTTACAACAATGGTGACACACGGGAGAAGAACCCGTTATCTCTGATTAAATATAATGAACTTAAATTTACCCAAAGGTTAAACATAATAGAAATCATGAAATCGTATAACAGTAAAACATTTCCATAGGTCCCACATAAATAGATTAAAAAATATGAGTTTGTAAAGATAAGTACTTAAAACATACCCGAGTAAAAGTGGTGAATCCAAATTTGGGAAAAAATTGTTTTAAAATTTCCTCATATGAGAAATGGAAGAAGGTAGAGATGGGATTTTTTGATACATCATATATCCATTTTATGATTGGTCTCTGACATCGCTTTGTTGCCAGCTACGCTGAACAATACCCCGACAAAGTTTTCGTTTATTCCATACAAGCTTAGTTCCGCTGCCAGCGAGCATCCATAGCCCCGACAGGTTTACTTGTATTTCCCATGCTTCCTCTTTTAATCACCCTTTTGATAAGCACATTTTCAAGCTTTTAGTTTATGATGCATTTGAGTGAAAGAGGTGGGATGGTAATAGAGATTTATGTTTAATGGACATAATATGTTCATAAAGTTGACTCCAAATTATTTCCCTAGAACTATAAACCAAAGGCTTTTATGTGGAGGGGTGCGAGGGATTCATTGTGTTAAACTCAAATCACTTCTTTCCTTGAAAAAGTAATCTCAATCACTTAGAAAGGATGTGTGTTCCTCCATGAAAAATATTTAAAGTAAGAGGGCTTTATGGTTCCATAAATATATGCCTTTCATGATAAATGAAATTCATTGAAATAGATATAGTAAAATATTTCCCATGTATTCCAATCAATATTAGGTAAGAAAAAGACCTTTCACATAAATCATGGCAGAGTCACCGAAATCAAAACAAAATCGAAAGAAAAGGAAAATAATTCATGAACTAAAGTAAGAAAAGAAATCGACAAACAAAAGTAAAAATGAAGAATATGAAAGATGAAAGAAGAATCCAAATTTAAAAGATGAACTCCAACAAGACTAGTTATATAAATGTTTCAACAAAAGAGATAAAAGAAAATAAGCATATGTACGTTAAGTTCCTATGTTGAGATCTAAATTTTTTATCTTGCAGAGTTATATGAAATGAGGCTCTCAAAATGTAGAGGGTGAATAGCAGTGATGATAGATAATATGCTAAATGAGAAGTCTATGTCTGCTGCAAATTTTCTTTCTTCAAGGTAAAACCTACATAAAAGCATCTTAACCATTTTCTAATAAAATAAATGCTTTAAGGAAACAAAATAGAGGTCCAAAAACTCCCCAGTTTAGCTGATTTGATGAGGATCCTTACTGCTTCTCTTTAAGAATCTCAAAACAAATTGAACAAAAGAGAATGATCATTAAAAATGATCTGGTAGAGGTGTGAAAGGTTCATGAAAACCTATAAAAACATAGTTCAAGATCAACAAAAACTAAAAACAAAATTGAAACCAAAAGTGAAATAATGAAAATAAATGAAGGTGAGCACATGAAACTTAGCATTGGAGAATTGCATTTAATCTTACCTGAGAGAGATTATTTTCTTCAATACAAGTTCAATTCTTCCTTTAATTAGAATTTTAATTGATTGAAATCTTATTGACCTAAAATAATTATTTATTGAATCTATACTAAAGCGAGTAGTAAACTAGAAGAAATAAATGTTTTATGTTCAAGGAATCAGAAATAAATCAAATCCATAAGAAATGATAATGAAGATATACTTATTTATGAGTTGTAGTGATGAATGTTCTCTTTTCTTCTTCCATTCTGAATTTATATCAGCCCCAAAATATTGAAATTGATTCAAAATCCCAAATAATGTATCATTATGTATATGAAAAGGACTTGAATATTTATATGATAAATATGGAGAAAAATTCAGAATAAAAGACAATTAAAATATGCATTAACCATCGGTACATTACCTTTACTTGTTCCAAATTCCTTATTAGTGAAGTAAATTTTTGAGAAGAGTAAAAGAAGTCCATGTACATACCAAGAAGAATGTATATCCCTTTAGTGAAAAATTCATCCCTATGAATGAATACTTGGATTTGGAAAAAATTATGGCTGAAATACATCTAAGTTTTGGACCACAATGATAACATGAAAGCATATATATTCAAAATATAATCAAACAATACTTCATGTATACATAGTGAAATATCATAATGTAATAATTAGACACCTGCTAAGATTATTAACCCGATATTTTGAAGTTCTAAGTTTCTGAGAGAATCAAAGAAAAAGGTAAGAGCTCAAGTTTTCCAAAAGTATCAAATGGACAAATATTCAATAAATAAAAATATTTCTTCATAATTTTTCCGACGACATTTGTTTTCAGAAGTTTATTGAAGTTTCACCTTCGATATAATAAGTCTCGTTATTTAGAATATTAAGGGAAGAAAGATCTTGGAACAAAATCTTTTGTGTAACTTTTACAAAGAAAACTTACGATATTGATCTGGATGATAGGAAATGTTTGATAAATGTATAATGTTGAAACATTGATTTCTAAAACATCAAACATTCTCATACCAGAGGTACAAATTTCTTAAGAGTCTATAAAATAGTTGTAAGGACTTTCATTCCAATAATGAGATAATTTGAAGTTTTGTAAAATGATTACAAGAGAACTTACATTTACCTATAAAATAAGCTTCTAGGAGAGGAATTTGACATTTAATAAATATGAGAATAAATCAAGTGTTAAATATCTCAAAAACCTTTTCTAAATCCAAAATCAATTTTACAAAATTCTAAGACCAGAAAATTCTAATGAAGATAGTAAAATAAGGGTCATTTCATTTGCTAAATGTGATGGAAAATATAGTGGAAAGAAAAGGAAATGTGAAGCTCAGAGAAGTAAATCTTAGAATTTGTTTTAAATGCTTCTGATATAATACAAACCCAAGAATCTGATAAGCAAAAAAAAATTAAATTCTAAGGAGAATATCGAAAAATGAAAATCAGAGGATCGAGATTCCAAAATTCATCAATTAGAGGCTTCGAGTTTCTTTAGAAGAAATGAATATGACTAAAGGGAAAAAAATTTGGCAAGTGTGATGCAATAGTTCAAATCATCTTGGAAAATAGTAAGATTTGGAACATGCATAGATAAAATCACAGATAAGATCATTCACTGCAAGTGTTTTTATGCCGAATTTGCTTGGTTTGTAGTAATTTAAAGCAATTTAAAGCATAAGAATTTAATCTTAGCTAGACCAATGAGAGGTAGAATATGAAAGCGTGTGTTCACATGGTATTTTTTATAGGTCAGTTCCTTGCCGAATATTTTGCATTGCAAGTTTATTTTTCATGGATAACTTAAAAGTTGTGACTTCCACCTTTTCCAATATGCGATCAAGTGTTATATAACCGTTAAACGACAATGGAAGAGAGGCATATATCGACGTCTATCACATCGGATAATGTCAAGACAAGGTGTCATTTGATTTTTGCGATGTGATATAATTGTTGCGATGGAAAAAATGCGATATGAGCATAAGAAATGGGAAATTGTGATGGAGCGATTGCAATATCAGAGAATAATAATATCGGGAGATTGGAGTTTGTTAATAAAAGAAAATACCAATATTATTCATGCGATAGTGGGAATGTGATAGATGACATGGCTAATTGGTGGGACTGGCCCTAGGTTTTATAGGAGATCGACAATTAGAAGATTTGAGCACGAGATGTAACATTGTTGATATGTCGATGGGCGATGAAGAACGAACCTGATAGTTTTATTATGAAGATTTTAATTCCATATAAAATCCAAAACATCATAACTTTTAAAAATATGCCCCAACAAAATTTTGATTTATGAATGGATGCAATATATTTTAGAACTGGATTTACATGTCATATCGGGTCTGGGGGCTTTATGGATATCGCAATATTTGGCAAAGTTATTTATCGAAGAATGAGTGGGAAGGGATATCTACAGTCTTGTATCAGAGGTTTCTTATCGAGAAATGTTAAGAGCTACTTTTGATTAAACATTGTGATACAAAGGTTTTGTGATATAGATGATGTGATATCGGGTGGAAAGGTTCATTGAAGATCAGAGGGGATGGGAATATCGGGGGATGAGAGATATTTGGAGTATGCTCATTTGAGAAACTATAATGAATTGCGATATATGACATGCCATATGTGGGGTCGATGATTTCCTAAATTGTTCAATTAAAAAAGAAAGCGACTAATTTAACTTTGATTTTAAATAAATAACCCTTCAATAAGTTAAATAACTGTCGTAATATCTGATCGGAAAGAAATTTTATTAGAACTTTCTTATGAAGAGAATTATGAAATATAATTATCTGATATGACTCTTCTGAGAATTTACTAAGACTTGTCAGGATTTCAAAGAATAGAAGAAAGATTAGATAATCCTCAAATTTAGACGAAATCATAAATACTTCCCTGAACATGTTGCATATTTGAAAAAAAAGGGTTGGTTTCTTGCTTATCTCTTATCTACACAATCAAGTCAATGAAGACCTGTAGATGGAACAAAATAGAAATAATAAATAACCTTTGAAAATTAAAACTAACAATAGATGATGGCGAACCTATAAACACATACCCGGAAGAATTTTGATTGTAATTTTACCTCATGAATCTTCAAGTTCTCCCAAATTTTATCAAAATTTGCATATCTTCAACATCACCTAATTATTTAATATAAAATGCTAAGAAATGAATTTTCAAATTGCATCGACCTCAAATTTTTATCGTAGGAGAAGAGTGGTGAAAACAAGCTCTTTTTCAGAAATACTTGAGAATAAAAAATTTCCAAGCTGTAGCAAATCCTTGGAATTTCTTCATGTATGATCAATGTGATGAATTTTTTTGCGAAACAAGACAATTAAGGCTTGAAAAACATGTATGATCTGACTCTTTCAGAGCTTCTAAAATGTTCTAAGATTATTTTATGAAAATTATAGGGGATGCCTAGAAGTAGTCGGATTCATTACTTGGTTATTGCAAATTTGAAATAATGAAATAAATGCAAATAGATAAGAATCTATTCTAAATTACTTTATTCATATTGCTAAGTGACCTGAAGGAAACATGACTAGGTATAGTCATACTTCCAATGTAACCATTCTCTCATTCTAGTTTCTGTATGTATATATATGTCGAACATCAGTAAAAATATGATTATATGTATAAAAATAAATTTGGATCTAGTATATGCAAAAATTGCTAATATAAATATAGAGACTAGATTACTTACAATTACCTTCTATTGAAATGTCTCTTCTAACTGAACTTCAATTGGATCATAGAAATCTGGATGTATTTCCATTATTGAATGGGAGAGGTTCAAAAGAGGGGATGACATGCCAGATTGTGAATAATAAATTTTAGATACAATAGCTTGCATGATTTTGTTAGTGTTATGTTCAAGTGTTAAATTATTAACGATATTTGGTGAAAGAAAATTCTCTAAATATTTTTCAAATGGATCAATGAAAAATGAATGGAAGTCCAATATATCCAACGAAATATTCTTAATTGAATTAGATTGTTGGTCTATTGTAAAAATAAATTATCTTGTTGGCAATGCTTTCGAGAAGAAAGAGGTAATTGATAAGAAATGAACATCAATTGGAATTGGAAGTTTAATAGCTCTTGATGTTCACAATTATAATTTGAATCCTCATATTTCCATTGAGGAAATGCATCAATTGAGTGTTAAAAATTGAGTTTCTCAATATGCCAACACAAAGTATCTAAAAATCTAAGACTAAAAACATAAAATAAATGTGAATTAAAACAAAATAAATGATGGAATAATAACAAAATTGAATTATAGTTTACACTAGTGTTACAATTATTGTCAAAACACAATTGGGACTGAATTAAAGCAATTTCCTCTTCACAAGAATTGGGCAGAATAATGAAATTAGAATGACTGCTGATACCATCTTGTGAATTTGAGAGAGGGTTATATTTATGAATAGGAATGCGAGCTTGATCGTCATATAAACCATAGATTGGAATGGTTTCTTGAATGTTGAAATCATGAATATGTTTAATTGTTTGAAAATGAGAACTATTCGAAATAATTTCTGTATTAGAGTGTTCTTCATTTTCACATATGATTTTAACTTTCTTATGATGATTCTCTTGAGAAGTATACACATCAAAATCCTCAATGTCAAAGTAATTATCATAAATGACTTCAGGATTTTCTTTAAAATGCCCTTGAATCTCATGTGATGTATCAAAACAAAAAGGAATATGAAGCACATGTTCATTAATTCTAGAAGAACGATCATTAAATGATTCTCTATCTTAATAAAAACTAATAGGAAATTCATTTATATCAGCCTCTCTATTTTCTGAAATAAAATTAAAGTGAAGAGGAGATAAATTGCTATCGGAAAAAATATCAGGATAGAGGTAGAAATGAGAATATGAAACAATGCACTTGAAAATGTCTCTATTTGTAGATTCATGTAAGTTATGTTCATTGTAAACTTCAGATTCCAGATCATTCATTTTTGTACTCGTGCTTTTTTGAAGATTGTAATTTGGATGCCCTAAATTTGAGATTTTATCATCATGAAAGTATTCCAAAATTTTTACAACATGTTGCATGTTAATGGAATTTTGAATTCCTTCTTGTAGTTTTTGATCCATATTTTGATTTTTTGAATTTATTGCACAATAATTTTCATATTTCAAGGCAAAATTTTCTTCAAGATTGCTGGTAATATCTTCTTGCATTTGAATAGTAAAATTTTCCAAGCTTTGTGATTGAGATTCATTGACATGTGAAGGTGCACTTTGATCAGTATCAATATTGAAGGAAGTGTGCACTAAATGAAGGAATTGATCATACATAATAGAGGCCACTTCATCATCATTTATTTGCACCTCCATATTGGAATTCTAAATTATGTTAATGAAATTGGAAGGAGATTGAGAAAATATTGAAATAATTTCACATGGATTATTAATGGGAGGAAGAGAGAAAATATGTTCAAACCAATCTAATAATTCCTCTTTCAAAGGTTTATATTTAGTTTTAAATCTCAGGCAATCTAAACGAAACCTGATGGTAAAATAAATCAAAGATTAATTTTGAATCTTTGTAAATATTCAAAATCATCACATACATGTTCATAGATATAACCATCAAATTTACAAATAAATATTGTAATAAATTGATCCCAACTATGAATTGAGGCAACTGGAAGTGATTGACACCAGCTTTTGGATTTCGCCAAGAATGTAAGAGTAAAATTCCTGCATAAAATGCCTTCATCAATTTCTTGAAAATCAGAATTTGAAATCTTTTGAATGAATTGTAAAACATGATTAAATGCAGAAGTATTCCTCTTACCGTTAAAATTTACCCTAGAGAAGTGTCTTAGTATTTCTGGTGGAGTATTTGTAGATGCACATCGATAAATAAAACTCCAAATTGGAAGTTTGAGAGGAGTCATTGTGATTAAATACAACTTTTAAAATACAAAAAATCCAAAGGATAACAAGTCTTAGGCCCTCCTTGTAGCGCCAAAAGTGTTGAGGGACAAATGTTGAAGTTTGCAACAAGAAACAGTGAAATTGGCATCTAGAAACAACATCCTTGATCCTAGTGAAAATTAACCTCCTATACTAGGCGGGGCCCACACAGGCTATTTTAAGGTGGATGTCTATTTATAGATGTATGTGCAAGTTCTATTTATAGATTGCATGTCTATTTATAGCAGGGAAAATTTTAGGGGCTAATTTTAGCCCAAAGGCGAATTTTAAGGGATTTTAAATTTTAATAAGGCGAATTTTTTATATAAAACCCATTTTCTATAATTTTATAAATTTAGCCCAATAATTATTTTAAAAATAATTAACTATTAAGTAATAGCCGACCAAAATAAATGCCCATAAAACTGGAAAAATGGAATTCGCCCTCGATTTTCTTTGTTTGGAGCATATTTCACCTGGATTTATAGGGTCGGAGGGAGGGGTTGGAGTGATTCGCCCCAATTTTTCACTGGTTCGCCGGAATTTACTAGGTGGGAGAGGTGGTTGGGGCTTGGAAGGGACGTGGAAGTTGAATGTTGGATTGGTGCAAACCTAACAGATTGATGGAGGTCGTATTGATGGAGGTGGAGATCCATGGAGGTGGAAACTTACAGATCTGGACGCATTGAACGATGAAAGCTACATTGAAAGGGTTTTGGGCTTATGGTTTTGTAAGTGGTTTCATTGTTCCTTCTTGTGTTTGCAGGTGCTTTCATGAGTTTTTGAATCCCAAGTTGAAATTATGAGCAAAATGGATTCGCTGTGCTACTATTCTGGGCACTCGCTTTGTTAAGTTATGGTGTTTTTCGATCTATATCTGAGGCCATGCCTTGTTTGAGGAACTCACTCACTGTTACTATAATGTCATATCCAAATTAAGCACATATCCCCACTTGCCTGCGAATTCGATATTGTGGCGATTCGGAGGAGAATTAGATTGACTGGTATTTCTCGAATTCCTTCGTGCAATTCTCATCTACGTTAAATTTAACTGAATGAGTGGACAAGCCAAGGCCAATTGGTATATTTGATCTGTTACAGAAGGATTACCTCATACAGATGGGTTTTTTTGGTTTCTTTTAAAGGGTTTTAAGAAAATTTCTAGTTTATTTGAAGGGGTTTTAAAATATTTTCTGGTTTATTTGAAAGGGTTTTAAAGATGTTTTTAATGGGTTTTGATTCATTTATTTATTGGTAACTTCCCTTTGTTTTTGGCCTGATTCATGGGTATATTTATCACCAGCTAATAGGGCACGGAAGTGATTCTTTCCAACTTGGGATAAGCTCATTTATTGCACCTTTTTCTGCACATCTAATTTTTGGATGGGATTGGCCTTGTTTTTCAATTACTGTTAGTAGAATCAAAGGAGTCGCAGTCGACTCTGAGTTTAACTTTGTTGTTTGACTCAGCTCTTCAAAACCCCTAGTTATACTCGTGTTTTTGCTCAACTATATGACTCAAAATACCAAGCCAAACACCTAGTTAGTTGACTGAATGAGATTGAATAGGGAGACTGGATTGTCTGAGAAAAAGGAACACTCATTTTTCTTTTTTTGCTGACCCAATTTCCAGGCAGCTAGTCAACAGGTGCGTCAGCTTTCCCATGGCATTTTATAGCATGTAGTATATCGTTTATGTAATTTTTTTGGGTTCGAAGTTGCTTCTTTAAACATGCCATTTGGGGCAGCTTTGTCTGATATTGGCTTCCTTTAGCTTAGGTGCTAGATGTAAGGTAGATCGATTCCACCAAAATTTGCTTGATATTGGCACTGGGTTAAATTCCTATTCCCTTTAGTTTAACATATGTTAAAAAAATGGGCATTCCTTGGCAAGAATGGAATCCTGGTAGATTGTTTATCACAACATCAATTTGACCATTGTCCCAGGCCAGTGACATAGACATCATGTATGTAATCTGAGGATTCTTATTGAAATTTTACATCAGATGATCATTTCATACCATGATATTAGTGAAAAGTAACTTTTCTTTTTGCCTCCAATTTTGGTGCAATTTTTATTTATAATTTCTTGACTCATAATTCAAAAGTTTTCCAAGTCCTCTAGCACGGTCGGATCATATATTGTTTTTAAATTTATCGACCGGATTACCAATTTTTTCCAAACTTTCTAGCCTCCCAAGTAATTCTTCAAGTCAATTCTGATAACTTTGTTTTTAATATGACATGCACAAAATTTTTGTAAGTTTGTTTATATTAAATCTCATACAAGAAATTAATGAAGGGATATAATCTTTTAGGGTTAATGCAGTTCTCTGATAGCTTCTTTCATGTTATAGTTTTCTTTATTTAGTGATATCTGTCTTCGTTTTCTGTTAGCAGGTTAGCACATTGGCATTCAAAGTTCAAACTGCCTTTATTTGTTGCTCTGTTCAAAATCAAGTTTTCACTGGTGACTGCATGCAGTAGCTCGGGGAAAATCATTTTCCATTTTATAAAAAACTTGAGGAATTTCGGTGGGCAAGACTATTAGATGCTAAAAGAGTGAAATATGGATTCCATGGGAGATGATGAAAAAGTGTTGAGCTATGGTGATGTTTTGTTAAGAAGATCTGATTTGAACTTGTGTCCACTAATCCTGAAGCAGTATCCACATGTTATTTTATTGCAAACCTCTTGAGGAATACACTCATAGTTGGCAAAGCATATTGGCATCATTAGTGCACACGTTTTTTTACAAATGTAAGGAAAATTATGGAGAAGGTTTATCCTTATAATAGAAGTTGAAGGTTGGAGCGAAGGTTCATTTGACACAAGTTTGAAAGATCTGAAGGAAATTTCTACCTTGATGACTTATCTTAATATCTTTTTTGATGCCCTAGAATTGATTCTTCAAACAAATCTATGCATATATATGAGTGTGACCTCCTTTTTGACATGTATCTCTGAATTTTAATGATTGATCCTGCATGAGACTCAATGTTACCTAATCAGTAATTTACATATACTTGGGTATGGTTTTGTATGTTTTGAAGGCAATCCTAGAGTTTATAGCAGTGAGGGTTTATCTAAAATTGTCTGGTATTTATATTTATACATCCTACTTTAGCACACCAAACTGAGAATTGAATCGTCCATGAAGTTTTTCAAGGCCTATATTTGGGAAGTTTGTTTTGTATTCCTCATATAAGTATCATTATTTTTATGAGCATTGGATTCTGAAGTTTAAAGATTGGAGCAAATAAAATTGACAAGATAGACGTGCTTGATAAGCCTCAACCTTGTTGAAGAAGTCCAGATCGCTTAGCAAGTTGGTATACAAACTTCAAATAAGACCTATGCAAACCAGAGAAGAAGCTTAAATGTATTCAAATATTCCTCAGAACTTGTATCCTTTTCGTTCGTCTTTGGAATGTTCTTATTGAATTTAGAAAAATATTTTTGGCATGACACTTAAGTGATATATCATAGGATCTACCTGTGGAATCTCTTGGGAAAAAAATCATAGCATATTTTAATGGGTCATTTTTACATACACAATCATGTAAGCATTGACCAATACCAAGCCTGCATTAGAGTAAGTGTCCTCTCCAATTGTGCATCTCTGATCAAATTTTTGGAGTACATCAGTGAATTTGAAAGTTTCACCAGGGATAGTTGTGACACATTGTGCATCAGTAGCAAAGGAATCTTAGTGAAGACCTTGATAATCAGTGACCTATTTCCATATTCAACTCTGACTTTTCAGACACTCGAAGAAAATTCATCCATAAAATGAAGATCAATATTTCATATCCTTGAAAACCAACATATTTAAAGTACAATAGTGGAAATTGCAGGTTGTGACAGAATGCCATGTATACTTGATGTGAAGCAGAAAGAGTTATCATTGAATGCCTAAGATGTTGCTAGGCTTGATCATAGTTATTAACTCAAAATTTGGATTGGCTAGTTAGCAAAGGAGTTCAGAGTGTTTGACATTATCATGAGAACTAATGTTACTTCTGGACTTGAGAGAATTTGAACCGTGGGCACAAATAGAGCATAGTTTCCATAGTTTACATGTTGTAGACAAAGCCTAGTATGATTGAGATTTGTCAATTGAATATTAAGCAATGTTGATGCATTGAGCAGAACTAGTCTTATTGAGATAGGTGTAGTTTCTATAAGTTTATGGTTGTGAGAAAGAGCAGGTTGATATACTTCTGTACTAGTGATGATAATTATGATGCTAGTGTTGAAAATTTAAGCTTCTGCTAGTATTGCAGAAATAATGAAGACTTGATATGGTTGATAGTGAAAGGTGAGATGACAATTTCAAGGTTTGAGATTGATTATCAATGTTGTAGTAAGTTCATATTGACGTCAAGTCATTACAAAACTGACAACTAGGGTTTAACAAAGAGTTATCACAGAGAAAATTTTGTAGACAGATGTGCAAAAGTCAGATTGGTTTTTAGCTACTTAAATTGAGAAAAGATGAATAATAAAGTGCACCAACAGTAGTATCAGGCGTGTTAGTAGATAGAGGTAGCAGTGAAGTGCATTATTAGTGGTAACAGGAATGGATAGAGGAAACAATGAAGTGTAATAGTAGTGGCAGCAGGCGTGGCAATGTTAGCAGTGAAGTGTAGCAGCAGTGTCAACAAGAGTGGACAAAGGTAGCAGTGAAGTGCAACAACATTGGTGACAAGAGTGGAAGTGAAAAAACATGAATGATGGCATACCAAACCCCAAACACTTCATCTAGCATCTAAGGCTACATATTCACATCTCCTCCAACACGAAGATGCTCTTTCACTTGATATTTTTGTTTCTTGTATCATGATGATTGTTTGATTTTTCTTTTTAATTCGATCTTTGAGATATAAATTTTCCTTTTTCATGATGGGTGTTCTTTCTCAATTTCACATAATCTTTTTATAGCCTTTTCTTGATGCTTTTGTTTCTATGGTCATGTCAGGCATTACTTAATTGTCTAATTTGTGAAAGAGATTGTCCACATTAAGGCTTCATTCTGGGCTAAATGTATTAATGTTAGAATGTGAGATGTAATTATTTGAATGGCTTCTTCTCTACAGGGTATCAACTCAGTTAATAAGGAGTGGTAGTAGGAGACAAGTTCTTGTTCCAGTTTTTCATGTTGCATGCCCATCATAAGAGGTGAGAGAAAATATTCTATTGTTATGTATGTGCTTCACCATAGCCTTATGGAAGAAATTCAAGTTCCTCTCTCCTTATTTTTCAAGTTCAGTTCCCACTGATAACAAATTTTTCAAGATAATGATTAGCAGACTTTGGTTTGATTAAGTGCCCAAATGTATGTTTTTTAATGACACCAACCCCTGAAACAAAAATTTGTACTGAGAAACAAATAGCAGCAATATCTTTTTCACTGATCAGCTAGTCCAGAAAGCAATAGGTAGAGGTGCTAACCCAAAGATTCCAAGATAAAGGGAAGAAAACTCTACAATTTCCAGAATGCTGGTAAATCTATTAAATTTTACTTGTCTAATTTTCAAAAACCCCTAATTTGTCTTGACATAATATTAGGATATTTTTGGGATTGTCAATTTTCATTTTTTTTCATTACATATTTCTCAGTTCTGTGCAACTATGCAATGAAAAATGTCAGATGTATATGGCCAATAAGTAGAGTAAATATGGCATTGAAATGTAAAACAAATCTTACCTTATCTCTCTGGGATGTCGCTTCAGAGTCCATACTGAACCGCTAATCAACATCAGAAAATATTTCATCTGCTTCTTTCTTTAACATGTTTTTCACTTCTGTTATCGGAAGATTTGAAGCATGAGGTTGTTTAACGTATATGACATCCTTCCCTCCCATTTTGACACCAAAAATAACATGTGTGCCATACTTCTCAATAAATCTGAAGAGAATGCATAGATATACAATTTAAAAATTGCAACTTTTCTTTAGGTACATCCTAGATAAGCGGACATTCTTCAAATGTTCAAAATAATAAGTTGTTAATTAACAAGTAAAATGAACCAAAAAAAATTTGCAATCACAGCCACATAGTGATCCATCAATCATATAGAGTTCAATTAGAAACTTGATGATTCAATTCTAACATTAATGATCTTGGTTAGTTCCACTTGTATTTTTTAAACCCCTCAACTTGTAATTAGTATTCATTATATAGATCCAGCACAATGGCACACACTATATGAAACAGTTCTCAAAAAATATTTCACTCTTTCCAACAATGTAGCAATAGACTGATATATTTGAAAGCAAGTACCAGACATGCAAAATATTTGAGATTACTAAATTAAATTGAAGCTATTATGCAGAAAGGATTCTATTAGACTGTGGTAATAAAGTTTTCAAGATCCCACATTTTAGATTTTAAAAAATGCTTCTGATTTTTTTTATCACATTAAACCAAATTTTGTACTCTAAATTTAAAGAATATCTGAATGTCACCAAAAAGAAAAGTTGATTTTGAAATTATACAAATTTTACTCATTGTGTTATGGTAGATATGGTTCAAGTTTCAACCATGTGACATGGCCAATGAGTAGAAGACACACTACATAAATACTCTGTCCATATTCTGTTAGATCATACATATGAAATGAAGTAAACACTGTAGACTAAGCTTCTCAAATTTTGGGCCACGTCTTATACCAAGCCAGTTTGCATTCATTTGCATTTGAGAATGAATGTCCATTATATGCTTGGGCTCTGGAAGGAGCAACCTATGGAAGTTTTCGAGTGCCTGGAATATTCTATACCATTACTGGTATGCTCATCATATCCTTTGTTTGCAAATTATACATTGTATATAATCAATTCATAAGATTATTGTTTGAAAAAATCCCTTTATTAGCTCTTCTTTTAATAACAATAGCTTACATCCCCTAGGGCGTTGAAATTGATTTTCCTTTTTAATTCGATCTTTAAGATATCTCTTCTTAATCTAGTTCCTTGACATTTTGCAAATGGAATGTACAATCTGGAAATGATGGCAGTTAGAAAATTGCAGTTTGATAGTCCCAATGACATAGTTGATATCCTCACACAGTGATGTTAGTGATGTTGATGTTGTGGATGATATTACTTGATGCTTCATGATGGGTGTTATTTCTCACTTTCACAAAATCTTGTTCCAGAATGGCCTGTGAAACTATAAACCGATCTAGTATATTGGAAACTTAGTGCTTTCCTCCTCTATGATTATTCCAATTATAAATCCCATTTATGGCAGTCATATCTGTCACTTTAAGTTTTTATAGGAGGTCATTGAATTATTGCACCTCTATAAGTTCCAATCTTATGATCCCCCCTTCTTCTATTCAAGGGTTTTGATAATGTTGATATCACCGCCCAATATCCATTTCTCCTCATTGTGGATTAACCTTATTGTCCTGTTATTTTCTAGAAATCCCAATTTTATGTGGGTATATGTGGATAATAGACTATTGTTATGCACCATGTCTCCCTGGCTCCTACATATTGGAATATGCCCAAAATGATTTTGGAGAGTGATATCCATTCATGGAAGGATATTTCCTAAGGGTTTTAGAGAATTACCAAACCCCAAACACTTCATCTAGCATCTAAGGCTACATATTCACATCTCCTCCAACACGAAGTTGCTATTTCCTTAACTCTTTCCCTTGATATTTTTGTTTCTTGTATCATGATGATTGTTTGATTTTCATTTTTAATTTGATCTTTGAGATATATCTTCTTAATCTAGTTCCTTGACATTTTGTAAATGGCATGTACAATCTGGCAATGATGGCAGTTATAAAATTGCAGTTTGACAGCCCCAGTGACATAGTTGATATCCTCACATAGTGATGTTAGTGATGTTGATGTTGTGGATGATATTAATTGATGCTTCATGATGGGTGTTATTTCTCACTTTCACATAATCTTGTTATAGCCTCTGCTTGATGCTTTTGTTGCTATGGTCGTGTCAGACATTAATTAATTGTCTTCAATTTTCAATGTGTGAAGAGTGCAAATGTTCCCTTGATGTGGTTTAAATTCAGTCGGATTTCAATTGATCTCTTATATGCAAGGCTTTCTCTGAGAACAATTTCGGAAGTAAGTGTGATCTTCAGGCTTTGAAATTAATATATGATATTATTGTCTTTCATTTTTGTGAATATTACATTGCACATTTTCATGTTCATGATAACTTCCCTTCCGGATGATAGAAAACGTGGACCATGGAGTAAAGGTGCTGTAGGTTGTAGAGTAACATGAAATTTTACAATATGGGTTTGGTCATTTATAATCTTCTCAGCAATGTCTGTTGCTACTCTAATGTTGATAAGTTCAAAAAGAGAATCTCAATGCACCATTGCGGCATTTGCATATGATACAAGGAAGTTGGAACTAACTCACAAACCTAGCGCTGTTAAATCATAGCAAGTTTATTTGCACTCGTCTTTCATTCTCTCATGAACCGAGTGAAATTTCTTGGGGAATTTATAATCAACAAGTTTTAGGAGTTTGTGTCAGATTTGGGTAGACTCGTAGAATGATTAGCTTGTGGCTGCTATAAACTCTTTTTGTCAACCTATGGATGCATGGGTTAAATTTGCACTTGATTTGTAGTTTCCAATGATTTGACACTAAGAATCATTGGCTGACTGTGATGATTCGTTGACTTATTTTCTTCTTTTTTTCCCCTTTCCCTTAGATGGTCATGCATGGGAGGGGAAGTTCCAGTGAATTTATGATTTGTGGTGTGAATTTATCTATTGGTTAACTCTTTGGTAACATCCCATGACTGTTATTTCAATGGAAGTTGGTTAAATAACAAACACTAAGTGCTAATTAGGAGTTTTAAATGTTTGATACAATAACTAATTTTGGTTTATAGGATCCCAAATGTGCTTTTTTGGGCCTGAAACTTTACATGGCACCACTGTGTTTACAAATCATGGAAAAAATTTGAGTCTTTTTAGGTTATTTCATGGCCATACTGGACGTGTTTCAGTACCTAAAACAATTCTAGATATTAAAATACAGGTGGTTGATTTTGTGTAAGCAGGAGGTCTTCTTTACACATTGTAGGATACTAATTTGCAATACGTTACATCTTCTTCCTTCTTGATGGATGGGAATACCGAAGCTGCAATTGATAATTTCTACTTAGAGGTGATACTTGCTGATATACCTTTGCTGGCAACAGTTATAGGCCATATGAATACTGTAGAATGGATTTTCACATTGACACCAGCTCTTTTAATAGCAGGATTTTGAAAATGTTTCCTTTGGGAATGTTTTGCTCCATGTTTTCAAGATAATGAGAGTTGCTTGTACGGTCCTTAATGGCAGGTAGATGCAGATGCAGAGGCTCTTTTAAATGGTTTAAATATGCAGTCAAAATTCTTCCCTAGCTTACCGAGGAACACATTTGAGGTAAAAAAATTGTTCTTTGGGCTCATTAAGTTTGCTATCATTTCCACTTGCTCAGTAAAACAGTGTATGGGCATAATGGCTTATTTCTATTGTAAAGTATCTTGGATGCTTATTTAATTGATTTTGTTGGTTTACTTTACAGAGAGCACTGGCACTCTACAAAAATTCCTATGTCAAAATTAAGTCTTATTCAAGTCCTGGTGCAAATGATCCGCACAAGGTAATTGTGGCTTCTAAAAGCGATAAAGAGAGTTTCTGTCATACTAAATTGTACGATAAAACAAATGTTGATGTTGATGTAACAGTAGTATGTGATAACACATCAACAAATGTGACTTCAGCCATTGAGTTTACCAATCCTTTAGAACATGCAGTGAAGAATAATACACAGACTGACCAAGAAAACCCTTATATGGTTCTTCAAGATGATGCAAAAATGAATAACTCTATCATTTCAAGTCAAAACAACCCAATTTTTGATGTGAAAGAACTAATGGTGAATGTAAAGGATGCAGATATTTTGGTACTGGGATGCAATACCAATTCCAAAGGTTTTTCAGAATATCCTTTGGATGATGTTAATACTAGGGTATTTTCAGCAGAACCTGAAGATGGTGTCATTGACCCAGAACTGGTGGATGATCATGATCTGAGAGGCTTCTCAGAAGAATAAAATCTTAATACCATAGTTTCTCCAGAAGAGCTTACTTATGGCATTAATTCAATGCATGTCTCAAAAGCACCTGTGGATCCTGTTGATGCGGTAGTCTTGTTAGAAGAGCAGGCTAACATTGTAGGTCCATTGCAAGTTAACAATGTCCATTCCCTTATAAAACGAAATATTTCAATATTGAATACGGAAGAGCACAAGACAATGCCAAATAGACACATAGGAAACATTGACTTCAGAGTGATTGAAAACTCTTCTAGGGACTTTCCTGTACCAATAGACAGCTGTACAAATATTGTTGTCACAAATAAAGCTGCAACATTTCTGGAAATTTCCAGTTCCCTATCCTTGAATTTAGTGAGGGAATGTGAAGGAGAATCACATTTTATTTCTATGATGCCCAATTTAGAAACTGTTAGTCAAGTCTTTGAATTTCATGAGAGGCGTGATAATGGAGAGTTGGATACTGTAAATGTCGGGTGCTTAGATCCTTATCAAAAAGATAAGGATTTGTGTGGTGAGGCTGGAATTCAGTAGGATGAATCACCTGGAAATACAGAGACAACTCTGGAAAATGCAGTTGAGTCAGTTAATTCTAAAATAGGCATACGGAATTTCAGTCCATATAATCTTCCTGGAAGTACACATTGAGACAATCTGAGTATTTTTTTCCCTCTTTTTGATGCCTTTCTTGCTCATGTTATATTTCTTGCATGCATTCCTTGTATATGTGGCCAAATTATGGAAATATGTCTCTTTCATAAAGTGCTTTTCGTTGTACATATCTTGTTTTCTGTTTTTTTGCATGGCTTTGTTTGGACTGAGAAATTCAATCCACTTGCAGTATCTGTTCTTTGAGGTAATTATACTTTCTCTATTATTAAGTAACCTTTATGTAGTATCAGCAATGCTTTAGATTTAGTGATCAAGAAAACACTTGTATTAGAATTTCTAGGCGTCCTATGTTAAATAACATCATCTTCTGCTAGCTGTGGTCCAGTTTCTCAACTTTAATAATGTTACAAGTTAATACAGGAGCTAAAAGTTTAATCTCTATAAGTATGCTTAAAACACTTCTGTATCTTCATTATGATGTTTCCTAGTATGGCCTTCTTGTAGTCACTAACCTACATTTCAGTTAACCCATTTTGAGTATTCATATGAGGTTCCTTCGAAAAATGCCTGTATGATAGTTTTGCTTGAAGTATTGAGAGTTTGATATCCGCTAAAATCTATAGATGGTATTTAGAATGTGATGAACAAACCATGGAACCATGAAATTCAAATATTAACGATTTTTCTTGAGCATCTGTGCTGCTGGTTATGGCTTAAAACTATTTTTTAGTTGGGGTCTGATAATTCTTTCAGCATGACTAGTAATCTATCCTCTTAATCCACAACAATTACATTCTTGTTTTCTTTGCTGTGACACACATCTGTCCGTTGCTTATGTGAGCTTGCACACTGAATCTTGACACTGAAGAAATTACTTTTAGGGTGAACCTTTTTAGTTTTTTCCTGGTTATTGGTGGTTTTGAATCACTTGACAGTCAATAACATGTTGAGTGAGCTTCTTCATTCATAAATTGAATAACTTCTAGATGAGGTTGATCATGCAGCAACATTAAGTCAATAACCTCATACAAGGCGTTGCAATTTCACCATTTATTCATTACACTATTGTTAGTCTAATTTTCCAAATTTTGAAGAAAATTAAGTTTATTTTTCCATGACTCAGAGATTCAACTTTTTTATACCTTTATTCCGCAATACATTCTATTTTCTAAATGATATTGTGGAATCTAGTGCATGGAGTGGATCTACAACTACCTAATGTTATGAGATACTAATGTTGTTACTCAACATCATATTAGAGTCATTGATTAAAAATTCATTGGTTAATAAATTTGTGTTCCAGTTTTTGAAAAGTTCTGGTAAGTTTACATTATCGCACATTTCCTTCTTTAGTGTGATTCCTTAGTTGTTTTGAGGGAGCTTTGAATTTGTATATGTAATTTGCTGCTACCCTACTTACACTAGTGATTATCACCTTATATTTTTAATATTTTGGGATGTATTTATTTCCTAGAGCTGAATTGGTATGTAAACTTGCATTGAACACATTTACTGCTACTTATATACGCCTTGTTATTGGTAATGATTTTTACATTTCGTGATTATATCTTTTTTTCGTAATTATTTACATTTTGAACTGTAAAATTGGCTCAAGATCTGATCTTTCATCTACACTGTGATTCCCTATTGTTACAACAAAACCTAGCACCCGAAAAAAGCATAAAGTCTCAATCACGATGGTGTTAGTTTTTTACAATGCAAGAATATTACCTACTCACTTTGAGTAGCTTTTCCTTTCTCTTTTGGTTGGCTCTTCTTAAACTCAAGGGGGCATCCCTAAAAGGTAGGATTGCTAGGCTATAGAATGGGGGCACAAGGTGATTTAATAAGATGAGTGGTAGTTGTAGTGTATGAAATAGGATGGAGAAAAAAAAATGGACAAAAGCAAGGAATGAATGAGAAGGAAGGAAATTGGTGCCTATCGGTTATGGGTTAATGGAGACATAAGGCACTTGGATAAATGAGAGAACTTGTATGTCACAAAAAACTACTTTGACGTAGGTCATATGGTAGAATATTTTTTTTTACCATTTTCTACCAATTAGTAGATGAAGAAACAATTTGATACATTCATCTTTAAGGTGTGTACTTGAGATGAAAATGGCCTAGTGTATGCATTTGATCCTTATGTGTTGGAAATGTGTTGTAGAAAAGCAGTCTTCAAGGGATAAATTTCTATTCATCAATCCGTTCATAAGGTGTTGTTTTATGGCTATAGTATGCTTCAAAATCTGTAACATAGTTGATAGAAGAAAGGGAAACAAGTGCAGAAATAGATAGCCAATGTTAGGGTATCTGTGGTATTCCTGTTCTAATTATGCAATTTTTTTCTGTTCACAGTTATGGTACGCATTAGCCAAGACACTATTAGAGAGAGCTGCATGGGCGCTAGCCATGGACAGAGGGTTGAATATGGTGACAATCAACGCATCTCTGATTGTGGGACCTGGTATCACATACAAAATCTCAGGATCTACCATTACATATCTTAAAGGTGAGGGTGAGAGTTATGCATACCAAATAGACTTTGTTCTAGAACGTACAAATATGGTATAGTAATCCCTTGGAGAGGATCTAATCTATGGAAGTGCAAAATATTAGCTAGTTTATTTATATTTGCTAGTCTTTGTGATGGCAGGGGCTGCACAAATGTATGAGAAGGGCACTTTAGCTAGTGTGGACATAAAGTTTCTAGCGGATGCTCATATATGTGCGTATCAAGATCCATTTGCCTATGGGAGATATATCTGTTTCAATCAAATAGTCAGTATTGCAGAAGATGCTGCCAATTTAGCATAGAGTTTGTGACACCTGATACCGTTCCTTGATAGGTATAGAGCAATTAGTTATTGTTCAATTATTAAAATCACTGAAGATTCTGTATCTTCAAGATTTAAATTGGGTTGCTTACCTATTGATATTTTATATTTAGCTATTATGTCACAATGAAATTAATCATACATAGATACTGGTTTGCCACACCTGATACCATTCCCTAATAGGTACAGAGCAATTAATTTTTTTCAGTTATTGAAATCATTGAAGATTATGTATCTTCAAGATTTAAATTGGGTTGCTTACCTAATGATATTTTTTCTTTAGCTACTATGTCACAATGAAATTAATCATACATAGGTACTCTCCAAATATAATCATGAATTCATTATTTATTTGATTTTTTTTCATAATTTGGTAACAGATTTGAAAAACCAATGGTCTACCAACAACGTCTGAATAATAAGGAGCTGATTGGATTGATGGTTGGATATGGAAATCGTGCAACCCTAAGCAGTGAACTGTAAGGGAAGGGGGGGGTTTCCCATGTTACAGCTTAACAACAGCCATGGATGAGGGGCACAAGAAAACTTGGGGAGTTTACATGTTCAAACTATATCCATTTTTGTACATACTGTTATGTAATTTTCACTTCAAGGTTTGGATAGTTGGCAATAAGTCGATTTCCATAATGACCAACATTAAAATTTTAGCCAGTGACTAAGGCTCTCTACCATATGCAGTTTTTTCATTAATTTCTGATGTAAAATCAATTTCCTGATTTCTGGCAAGGACAAGTGCAAGACTGCAAGTAAGTTGTTGATGGGCTATTTGGTGTGTGAATAAAAAGTGGGATACCCCACACTTTGGAATTGTTTTATCATTATTAAAGTTCCTCCTTTTGTTTTACCATTATGGGAAGTTGCACTTTCTCTTATCATGAGTTGTGTTATGAATGGAATGAGAAGTTACACTTTATCTTATCCTGAACTTTTTTATGAGTGGAGTGCATAATTTTTGTTGATGGTATTTTTATATATTGGGATGTTGAATTCTTTAATTACAAGATAAAAAATTGAATACTACTTTGCCTGGTCAAACTTTTATTTTTAATTTGTTTAGTCAAGCACCGTTGCCGGTCAAACTTGTGAGAGGCCACTGTTGTGTGAGGCCTGGATTGTGTAATAGTTGTGTAACTTCTAGTGCCTGTTTCTGATTATATGCGTGGAGGAGAGCTGATCTCCATTGTTGCATTGGACTGTGGAGGGATGAGTTGAGCTTCGTGAATTTATGATACCGCCCCCTCAAATTCCTCGATCCATTCCCATGAGAAAATTCTGCCATGAGCTGAGTCGGTTTGGATGTGCGTAGCAGACAGTGAGGCACAACTGTTAGTTTGGAGGTGTGTTTGGATTGTCGTATTGACTATTCTCATTAGTTATTGGTGTTTTAATTTTTGTTCGACTTGTTCTGCTCATTGAAGAAATCAGCAGAGGCATGGGCCTTTGTGTTGGAGGATTGTTGAAACAAAATGATCTGAAAAGATCCCAATTTGTTGAAACTCCTCTCCAACCTCAATATCAGTGCTAGTAGTATCATGAGCAACAACACTACACTTAACAGAACTAGAAGAACACATTTTCCAAACTGCACAAGAAATACTTCCCTCACGAGTCACCATGTGCCATGCTTGGTCTCGGTGGTTTTCTTCCTTCTACTCCTGGTTCAACTACCATATCTTCATTGGAACCAACACCCCAAACTCCACTAGACAACGATTCACCATTTTGTAGTAGTGATTCGCCATTTGTACTGGTGATTCTCCATGATTTTACAAGATAATATAATCTCGTGAGAGATTCGCCAAAAAAATTATATATACATATTATATTATTAATAAAATCGCCTTCCATTTTTCCTATGTATCATGGGGATTCGCCCATTTATTATATATATAAATTTAGGGGGGTTCTTAAAATTTTCCCTGATTTATAGATGCATGTTGACTATTATTATCCCTTAATAATAGTTGGACAATAAACAACAAACTATTCTCAATGAGCACTTGGAAATAGTTAACTGAAGTGGAAAATATGTTAGCTATATGAATTTCGAGTTGAGTGGTTGGTTGGTGGGACATGCAAGTGGACTTAGTTGCAACTGAGTGATTCGAAGTTGTAACAGAGTTGGAAGTGTAGTTATGAAAGTTGTAAAGTAGTTTAACTCAGTTAAGTGAGTTAAACTCAATTTTGATAGTTGTAACTGAAGATACACTAGTGAGCGATCAAGTGAATTAATTATTAATTAATTCACAATCAGTGGCCTCACATTCAACTAAAGATTTACTGCTGTTAACTACATGCATGTCAGATCTAGTGGAGACCTAGTTGAGATGTAGGTGAAAGGGACAGATTAACTATCAGTTGTGACATTATCAGTTGCACACATGCAACCACACACACATTGGATGTGCCTATGATGATTTCGCAATCAAGGCAGGCTAGAATAATTCATTCAAGTATTGCTATCAGTTGGGATTGCACAATTGAGGCAAGTTGTCTGGAGGCAGTAAATTGGCTAAGGAACTTGCCAATTTTTTTATGACAGTGTGAGACAATTAGCTATTGTACTAAGAGATCTTGGAGTAGAGATTTGTATGTAATTATTTCATGATCCATGATATAATACATAATATAATATTGTGGGTTTTTAGCTTTATGATTTCCCGATAAATTATCTGCGTTATGTGTGATTGATCTTTATTCATGATATTGTGATTGGCGATTGTTGTTCAAATTCCGCAGAGATTTGGTAGAAGCGATTATGTATTTAATAGTAGCATATTATTGTTATATCATGAGAATCTAGGAAATACATATTTTGTATTAAATTTCTACATGGTATCGGAGCACAAGAGATTTCAATTTTGAAGTAGGAGCTGAGTTTGTTAGTGGAAAGAATTCGAATTTGCAAAAAACATTTCTTGGCACTACAGCTGATTCAAGATCGAAATGCATTTCAATGGCTTGAGATTAGAGTATGCACTCGTGGGAATCTCGAACCAAATTTCTTGGAAGGACAGGATGGAGGTAGTACTTGAAGATAATGGCCTAAAGGAATTCATTGAGAAATATGTTCCTAAGCCAGATGCTGCAGATGCTACAAATACTGATGCATGGAGAAAGAAAGTGGCAAAGGCGAGGAGGAATCTGTTGGATGGAGTACGAGACCACATTGTCTCAAGCCTTCATGAGAAATACACACCATATGTTATGTGGAAGGCTTTGATGGATCTATTCCAAAGAAATGACGACCATAGGAAATTGGCAGTCAAAGATAAACTCAGGAAGATCAAGATGGAAAAGAACGATACTATTCTTGTCTACTTAACAAAGTTTTTCCATTGCAGGGATGAGCTTGGGAGTGTAGGAATAAGTGTTGCTGGTGATGATTTGGTGAGTTTGACTCTCTTAGGACTTCCTAAGATTTGGCACAGTTATGAAGACTCTGTCAACAAACGGGAAAAATTGTCAGATTGGGAATGACTGTGGTTGGATCTGGTGCAGAGGAGTTCAGGCGGAACACCATAGATGGCTCTTCATAAAAGCATGATGATGAAGATTATTGTACTTTGGCTTCCAATGTGAAGAAGGGGAAGGGGAAGAAATTCCATTCTAAATCTGAGGTCGGTGAAGATGGCAAGGAGCACAACATGTCGAAAGTGAAGTGTTTTCACTGTCATGAGTATGGACATATTGCCACAAATTGTACACAAAAGAAGAAGAACAAGATGGCTGCTATAGCTGCAGCTGGTGATGCCCTTGCCTCACAATTTGAGATTGACCTATCATTGATTTCATGCATGGTTTCAAGTACATTGGGATCGGGGTGGTACTTGGATAGTGGTGCTTCCTTTCACATGACAGGACATAAGAAAATTTTCAGTGACTTGGAGGAGAAAGATCTCCATATTCATATTGAGTTGGGCCACGATGGATGATACAATGTGACTAGAATTAGTACCATTACCTTTCAAAGGGCGTCAGGTAAACTCTTTCATTTAAAATATGTAATTCATGTACCTGGTTTGAAGAAAATTTTAGTCTTAGTCGCAATGTTAGAGGATAGAGGCTATGATGTTGTCTTTAGTGAAGGAAATTTTTTCATGCGACACAAAGAAACAGGGCAAGCCAAGAAGGTTTGGATTTGAGTTAAGAATATCTATGGACTTGATGTATATGGGATTTCTACAGAGCTTCCTACTGTTGGGAAGTGTGAGAAATTAATGTAATTGAACCTTGAGAGGGAGCTGGATTTGCATGCAAGTAAGAGTGAACCTCAAGATGTGGAGAAGCCACATGTGGAGGATCATGGAGTGGGATCAACCACTCATGCAAAGAAATTTTGAGCCAGATGGGCAGAGGGAGTGCATGCAGCTATACCACCTGGTGAGAGGTGGGGTGACATGCATGAATAATCCCAAGAATAAATTTTTGGGCAGGAATCATTGAGATGGTGTGGATCTCATGAATCAAACCTAGATACGAGGAGCCCACAGTACAACAGTAGCAGGATCAGTTGGATTGATGCAGTCAGATGTCGTGAGGACATGAAATCAAAATGACAGTGTCAGATACTGGAGCGCAGATCAGAGTTGACAGCAAGTGCAGAGTGCATGGATGCAGAGGTCAACAACGCAGTGGATCCAGAAGACCTGTGCAGTTGGTACTAGTAGAAGTCAAAATACTTTGATGAGAGATGCATTATACTGATTAAGTTGTTTGGAGGCTATTCAGTTTCGGAAGTGTTGCATGCAAAGGTTGCAGGGTTCATGCATGGAGTTGCATGGCGCATGCAAAAAGTTGCAGGGCGCATGCATGGAGTTTCATGTCGCATGCAAAGACATTCCTTTCTTGTTGAGAGGGAGTGTTGAAGTTTGCAACAAGAAACAATGAAATTTGCAAACGGAAACAACATCCTTGATCCTAGAGAAAATTAAGCACCTACACTAGGTGGGGCCCATACAGGCTATTTTTAGGTGGATGTCTATTTATAGATTCATCAAAAAATTATATTTATAGATGAGGTATATTTATAGATGTATGTGCAAGTTCTATTTATAGATTTCGTGTCTATTTATAGATGCATGTCGACTATTATTATCCCTTAATAATAGCTGGAAAATAAACAATAATCTATTCTCAATGAGCACTTGGAAATAGTTAACTGAAGTGGAAAATTAGTTAGCTATAGGAATTTCGAGTTGAGTGGTTGTTTGGTGAGACATGCAAGTGGACTTAGTTGTAACTGAGTGATTCGAAGTTGTAATAGAGTTGAAAGTGTAGTTATGAAAGTTGTAAAGTAGTTTAACTCAGTTAAGTGAGTTAAACTCAGTTGTGCTAGTTGTAATTAAAGATACACTAGTGAGAGATCAAGAGAATTAGTTATTAATTAATTCACAATCAGTGGCCTCACATGCAACTGAAGGTTTACTACTATTAACTACATGCATTTTAGATCTAGTGGAAACCCAGTTGAGATGTAGGTGAAAGGGACATATTGACTATCAGCTGTGACATTATCAGTTGCACACATGAAACCACACACACATTGGATGTTCCCATGAGGATTGCGCAGTAAAAGCATGCTATAATCATTCATTCATGGATTTTTATCAGTTGGTATTGCACAGTGGAGGCAGGTTGTCTGGAGGCAGTAAATTGGCTAAGGAACTCGCCATTTTTGCATGACAGTGTGAGACAGTTAGCTATTGTACTGAGAGATCTTGGAGTAGAGATTTGTATTTAATTGTTTCATGATCCATGATATAATACATAATAGAAGATAGTGGGGTTTTTAGCTTTATTCTTTCCAGGTAAATTATCTGTGTTATGTGTGATTGATATTTCTTCATGATATTATGATTGGTGATTGTTGTTCAAATTCTGCAAAGATTTTGTAGAAGCGATTCTGTATTTAACAGTAGCATATTATTGTTAGATAAGTGTTGGAACGGGGTATCCTAAGAAGCTGTGAAACTGGTCCATTTTGATTCTTTTTTATTATATTTAGTCTAGCGTAGGGGTTTTGGGGCGAGTCAAAGCCTCGAACGCATTGTAATGGGTCAAAGGGTAAAATAGGGGTCCGAAAACCGTGGGTTGCGGACCATAGGAATGTCAAGGCTAGATTGTTATAAATAGAGATTTATTTTGTATTGTAGAGGATAAGAAATGATGAGATATTGATGCGATCTATTGTTTAAGCTATTTGTTTAGGTTTCAGGGAACAGACTCCTAGTGGCTGTGTGCATGGAGATCCTAGTCTAGCTGTGTGTAGACCCTACTATTGTGTGCACAAGTTGGGAAGGGAATTGTAAGGAAATATTGATGAATGAATGAATGTGAAGGATTATTAGAGATCTGAATCTGTGAGTAATTTTGTGTGAATTGCTGATAATTGATGTGTTGTGTATTTTCTATCTCTTAGCTGTGAAGATCTGTGTAACTGAATGCTTGGATCTAGATCTGTTCTGCTCTATTTATGTAATACTATGTGATGTTATGAAAAGAATATAACTATAGATCTAGTGCACGTGGATGCAAATAGAAACGTAATTAACTCTGCGAAGAACAAGGTAATTTGAGAATTTTAGAAACAGGACGCAGCTTTTCTTGCCTTACCCATCCTTTCTCAGGGTGCGGAAACCTGGTTCTAGCACCCACCCATGCTAATTTTGGTGAAACTTTGACCTTCGTAAGCAGGTCACTGCCGAAAGGACCAGTAGTATAGGGGTTTTTTGGAAAACCTTGCACACCGAACCTGGGTCATGACCCCTCAAGCCAACAAATGGTTCTGTTGCCGGGACCAGAAGAAGTTTGAGAGAGGAATTGGGTAATGAGAAGAGAATATTGGAAGCCTGAAAGAAGGGAGATCGAGGACTGGTTCGAAAGACAGATCCAGGATTTTGCAGTGAAAGAAAACCGCAGTGAGAAGTTAACGGAGGAAAGGTGGAAAAATAGGTACATCCTTACTGAAAGCTACGAAATATTCTTTGTGACATTTTCGATTGAATTTCAGGAGTGGCTGGCCAGACTGGTGGACTTCCAGAAGTGCTGGAAGGACAAGAAAGTCACTAAGTGGACCCCATAGCTGCTCAAGCAGTTGGAAAAAACTGATAATACTATCATACGCACGGTGGATCACTGGGTGGATAGTGTGCTAGGAGGATTTGTGACGGAATTTTCCATTGATCAGTTTGTATCATACTCTGAGGCTGAACGAAAATTCTTCAAAGGGTCCCAGGGCAAGTGTTTGAGGACGTTACCATTGCTGATCAAGAAATTAATGTGCGAGAAGAGCATTTTGTGTAGTCATACTGACTGAATGACCTCAGATCTGGACGGAAGCGCGACGCCTAGTGGTAAATACTATAGAACCAACCTTGACGGAGGGAGATCTACCTATAATCTGTTGCAAGAACCAGCTGCGCAAGATCCCCCAACTACACCGCCACATAGGTTGCACAAAGGTAATAATTCACCCATATCACCACCTCCCCTGGACAACGATATGGTTGTGCATCTAAAACTACCTACCTTCAAGGGGGTAGGAGATGAGGATATGGACCAGTTTTGGTTTGTGGTAGACTCTGCCTGGACTGCACAGAATATGGCAAGTGACATGATAAAGAGGGCACAACTGTCCTTAGCATTCGAAGGCAGAGCCGTGGACTGGTATATGCGATACATTGCTCAAAACGGGAACGCATCCATTCAAGATATCAAAGATGCTCTGAAGCAAAAATTTCGAAAGCAAAAATCTTATTCCCAGCTGGTAGCGGAAGTAAAAGACTTCAAACAAGGTGCGTCTGAGTCTGTGTGGGAGGCTGATCAACGATCAAAAAAAGGCAATCAAGGAGGGAGGGTTCGAATATGATGATAGACAACATACAGAGTGGTTCATCGCTATGCTGCTACCTCACCTACGCACGCCGATGAGTCATCAGACCTTTGAATCACAGTAGAAAGTTGTGGAAGTCACTATGGAGCTAGAAGTTGCACCCTGGTAGGGTACGTCAGCAGGGGTACAACAAATCCAGGAACAACTTGGGGCTATGCATATGGAGATATAGAACTTGTGAAAAGAGTGAGGAAAGGACATCTGCGCAGATCTCTGGTTCATCTGATGCTAGGTGTCTGGCCATACGAAGGATCAATGTCCTCTTCTAACGGATTACATGCAAGCAGGAGGACCTAGTCCAATACGCCTAGGAGTAAGTAGGGAACCTATCCTGATACGACCAGGTTCAAGCGAACCTGCGCTATGGTGTGATTATTGTCGGGTAGCAAGACTACATGATACGAACCATTGCCCTCAGCTAGGCGCTTATGTCCTAGAACTAAAGCAACAATGATGCCAATTCTGCTGATCAGTGGGACATGATGAGAAGAACTGTCGTACGTATGACTTAATGATGGATCGTGGAAATTTATATAGGGTACAATTGGACCCTGCGTCACCAAGAATTGTTGCGCACTTTGGAGGATCACCAGCCTGAGGTAGATGAGGTCGGGGAGGAAGCACAGGCCGAGGACGTGGACAGCTAATCTGTTATAACTGTGGAGAAATAGGGCACTTTGCCAGAGAATGCCCTAATCCCACCAAGCCATCGTGCAAATATTGTAGACATCTGGACCAGAGGTAGAGGACTGACCAATTTTAATAGCCAAGATGCAGGAAAAGTAGCCCACCCCTACGCAGAACATACAAAGAGTTAAAATAGAGCTAAAGAAGGAAAATCCAAGTGTAAAATTCATGACACGTAGTCGGCTGGTCACCCATGGAGCCGAAGAAGAGCTTGCCTCTCGGGAAGGAGTGTATTTCAAAGAAAAAGCACCACTGGTAGCCCCCGCGCAACCTCAGATAGAAGAAGGAGTTGAGCCCTTTTTGAAGGCATGTTTGAAGTTGCTAAGGAATTCGTAGGCCGTAGGAAATCTCCAAGCATTACTGAATACCTACGAAGTTCGGCCCAATTTGATCCCTGAGACTAAGGATGTACACAAACTATACAACTATAAGAAATGCATCGGAAGAGAGATGCGATTATCTGCATAGATCGGTGACTATGAGATGAATCAGGTTATCTTAGATCTTGGATCAGATGCGAATGTCTTACCAAAGCAGACATGGCAACGAATGGGAGAACCTAAATTGGAATGGTACACCATACAACTACGAATGACAAATCAACAAAAGATCATCCCTCTGGGTAGGCTACCGAAAGTCATGGTTGACATCGCAGGGGTAAGGGTCCTAGCTGATTTTGAAGGAATAGAAATAATAGAAGATGCAGACCCCTACCCTGCACTCCTTAAGCTAGACTGGGAAATAGACATGGGGGGTGTCATCAATCTCAAGAAATGCAACATGGTGTTCGAAAACAAAGGTACGCGCGTCATAGTACCACTATATCCAGCAGAAGGTGTGCGGTATACAGAGCTTGCCTAAGAGAAGGAGGAATTAGATCACATTTATAAATTAACTGCGTAGGATGAATATCAGGTTAACCCCACAGATGAAGGAATGATCTACTGGGAAAAGGAAAGTGAATGTTTTTCCAACTTCGATGAGGAGCTGGAAAATTGGCAAGGTCGGTTGCACGAGGTCTCAGCGCTTCGAAGCCTTCAGATCATCAAGAATTTTCGTCGCATCTCTACCACAGAAAGAACCCTGCCCTGCCAGGAGGACGCAGGTGATAGTCAGCAGCCTGTTGAACCTAAGATTCCCACGGAATGCAAGCTAGGAGCACTGCCACTAACACTAAGTGGAGCACCTACGCAAGGACCATTATTCTTCACTCAGGGGAAGTATTGGAGTAGGTTGATCCTGCGCATAAGAACCCTATTGGCCAGATGGGCTTTGAAGTCAGTCGACCTACGCAGAAACCTGCTGACGTGCAACATTCAGGGGTGCGATCAAACCTTGCCCGAACAGACTTGCTGGGGTACCACTGACCTAAGCATGCATCGGATTACGAACCTGCCTGAACCCATGAATCACCAGGAGAATCTGCGAACGTCTTAAATAATAAATGGCACGAGGACACATGACGCAGCCCTATCGCACAGGGACGTCCCACCCATGGGTGAAGTAAAGGGCTTGAAAAGACTGATGGCCAACTTGCAGATACACCTTGCGTCAACCCTCATTTAGGGTACGCGAATGACATACAGGCATCATCCATGGTTTTACATTCCGTGGAAACAACCTCAGGCACGAAGGATGACCATCAACACATCCCTATTTGATAAGAAAAGAACCACACAAGTATGAAAAATAGGCGGTAGATCATCAATGCAGCCATTTATGGTAAGAACGATCCGAATGATTGAGGGTATGTGCCACGAACGAGCTACTTCACCATTAAACAGCTCCGGATGGTGTGCGGATGGCTGGAAAACTTCACGCCAAGCTATTTATTCACCCTACAACATGCTCCTGATATCTGCGTACTAGTTTTTTGCGTTCATCCACATTCTTTGTGACGCTCGGATTTTTATTAATAGGATGGACCCTAATCCGCCGATGGATCCATTCCCAGCAGACATCATCTTGAGAGGACCTGGGCATGCTGAGTGAAGTCATAGGAGTGAGCATGGGCTTTTGACAGAAAGGATTGTCTGTGGGCCACACATATAAGGAACGCTGAGATACAGGGACATGCTGCGACTTCTCCGCAACTCCCAAACGCCGCCCACCAGAAGCAATGTATGTTCACTCCCTCACACTGCCCTAGTTAACACTCCTGACCCAACTACCCGGGGCGTCCAAATAGATTTAGTGCAACTATCTAGTACAGAGCTACAAAGACTATCCTCCAGAGTGTTGTGAGAGGTTCGCCACCATGACCGAGACAGGCAACAACAGTATGACATACCTCTAGAAGTATGGGCCCAGCGGATTGCCGCAGCCACATACGCAACGCACATTATTGAGGAGCAGTTGACACAGGAAGCACAATTGGTCAAAATAGCTACACAACTATGGACGACAGTGCAACACCATTCCATGCTTTAGCATGTCCAGTTGGAATTACAGCAGGCAGAAGCTATTCTGGATCAATTCTGAGCCTCCACACCCTCCAAAGTCTTCGCGCAGCACCTAGCCGCCATGGAAAATATTGAGAATCTTCGCCACTCCAAGCAGGTTGTTCGAAAATGGTTGAAGCCATGGTCCAACACCTCACTCCAACTCGCCCAAGATGCTTAGTTCGCCATCGCGCGCCTCCACCGGCTATTGGAACGGGTTACTACGGCTACAGATGGGCCTACCTCCCTAACGCTGGTCAACATTGCGCAACAGGCTATAGCCCAAAGTCAAGAAGTACTCCCTCCGCTTATTCAGACTCTAGATACTTTGCACGTGCACATAGAAGCCACACCAGTGTAGTGACTCAGGACGAGTCACAAGATTGTGTTGGGGGACTGTTGGAATGGGGTATCCTAAAAAGCTATGAAACTAGTCCATTTTGATTATTTTTTATTATATTTAGTCTAATGTAGGGGTTTTGGGGCGGGTCAAAGCCCCAAACGCATTGTAATGGGTCAAAGGGTAAACTAGGGGTCTGAAAACCATGGGTTGCGGACCATAGGAAAGTCGAGGCTAGTTTATTATAAATAGAGTTGTATTTTGTATTGTAGAGGATAAGAAATGATGAGCTATTGATGCGATATGTTGTTTAAGCTATCTGTTTGGGTTTCATGGAACAGACTCCTGCTCGCTGTGTGTGCGGAGATCCTAGTCTAGCTGTGTGCGGACCTTGCTGCTGTGTGCGTAGGTTGGGAAGGGAATTGTAAGGAAAGATTGATGAATGAATGAATGCAAAGGATTATTAGAGATCTGAATCTGTGAGTAATTTTCTGTCTCTTAGCTGCGAAGATCTGTGTAACTGAATGCTTGGATCTAGATCTATTCCGCTATTTTTATGTAATACTTTGTGATGTTATGAAAATCATATAACTATAGATCTAGTGCACGTGGATGCAAATAGAAACGTAATTAACTCTATGAAGAACAAGGTAATTTGTGAATTACAGAAACAAGACGCAACTCTGCTTGATTTACCCATCCTTTCTCAGGGTGCGGAAACCTGGTTCCAGCACCCACCCGTACTACTTCGGGTGAGACTTTGACCTGCACAAGCAGGTCACTACCGAAAGGGCCAGTAGTATAGGGGTTTGTTGGCAAACCTTGCATACTGAACCTGGGTCAGGACCCCTCAAGCCAACAATCAGGATAATCTAGGAAAAACATATTTTTTATTAAATTTATACACCAAAAATTTCCGCCTACAACACTATGAGGGAGACCACCCAATCTAGACCTTGAAGCAGCTCCTTTTTCATTGAAATGGTGGTTATGACTGGTTAAACTAGGTCTAGTTACCTTCTCTCCATATCCAATGGATTAAAATATGAATTTAATCTACTAATGGAGAAGAGATATCAGATAAGCCCTCTTGCTGACTAGGCAAGCAAATGATCCTTAAGCTGATCTAGGGCTCACCCAACCACAACTAATGTTTACCTCTTTGGGAAGAGGACTTATAGAAATGTATAATTAAATCTAAATGAAAAAATTATTCTAAAATGCAAAGAAAAAGGAAAATTATCCTAATCCTATCTCAATTAGGCAGATATAGATCTAACCCAACCGAGAGAAATATATTTCAATGCTTGGGATTTAAATATTTCTGGGTTATAATGAATATCAAGTTAACGAAACAGTTCAATTAACTGGCATTATGTATACCAAAACATATTCAATTCAGAGACCTCTTAACTAACATTTAGGAAGTAGTTCACAACAATGATATTGATTGTTAAATCAGTAATTCAAATAATTAAACAATAATATGAGGAAATAGTTCTCAAAATATCACTCTTTGTTAAATTAGTATTTAAAAGACATATTTCTGAGTAAATAGTTACTTAGAAATAAGAATTCAACCCATAAGAGTATAGATACATAATAACATATAATTGAGATAAATTACTCATATTGACAATCATTAGGGGAACTTTGAGGTCTAAAATGGGCCTCCTAAGGAAATAATAAAATAATAGTTAAACCAATAAAATATTATTTATGAATTTTCAATTCACTTTTTGCACCAAAATCAATGTAACCATGGTTAAATTCAATTCAAAAGTTGTACCAAAATAAAAATAATTAAAAAATTGTATTGATGTGACTATAAATAAGAATGATATTTTCAAGAAAAAGACATTATCATTGCACAACTAATGCATTTGTCCTTTGTACTTAACTAACTTAAAATAAAATATAAATATAAATTCATAAATTATTAACTATAGAATATACTATTAATTAAAATTTATGTTATTTAAATTATATAATAACATGTAATTAATATACTATATAAAAATAATATAATATAATACAATATATTGTTTTATGTATGAATTTTATATTACATATTGAATTAATTTGATTTATAAATAAATATTTGAAGATATTCAAATATAATATTTATTGAACAATGTGTAAATACATGAAGATTGTGTAGGGATATGCATTGTTTCTTTCAAAAAATATGAAATGACAATAATAATATTTTATTCAAAAATTGTGAAATAACATTTATTATGAATATTTTACTTTATGACTTTAGAAGTGTTTAGAGCACTACCATGGTTAACCATGAGTTTTTATCCACCATTGAGAAGGTGACAAGTAAGTACCTTTAACTCAAGCAATGCCACCTCAACCATTAGGGATGATGTCATCCCATAAAATGTGATTGGTTCTCATAAAGTGAATTTTGATTGTACATTTTCCTTAGGAGACCCATTTTAGACCTCAAAATTCCCCTAACGAGTGCACAAATATGAATAAAATGACACATTCCTGCTATCATAAAATGAAACCAGTATTTAAAACAATAGTATTATAAATAACAACTTATTGAATCCATTTCTATAGCTATGGCCTCCAACAATCCTCTACAATCTTTCAATTTCTATTGTTATAATAAGAGCTGCAATAGTGCAAACTATGCCCATCATACATAATTCAGAATGCAAAAAGAAAAACCCTCCATAATCCCCAAATATGATATTTTCTATCCTCTACCCTACAAATCTAGATCCTTTTTATAATAGTGCTTTTAAGAATTCCAGAATTGCAGAGAAGAGAACCGCCCCCCCCCAAGTTACATTCTATAATCTGCTATTTATAATATTTTCAAAAGAATTCAAAATAGGAAATTTCGTTGAAGAATAAATCCATTCCATCAATCTTCATTGGGCCAAAATCTCATTATTCTCTTGCTGGAGCATTTTCATTGATTGAAATCCATTTCTTCTCATCTCTTCAGCTGTTTTCCTGCAAAAAACAAATCATAACAAAATTAAAATCCAAAATAAATCAAAATGCCAAACCTGGAATTAAAACAAATCCAATCAAATTTAATTAAATAAATAGTTTAAAAGGAAATCCGAGCTTTCTATAGATGTGTGTGATGATTTAATTGGCCAATGAGAACATAGACGAATGTGTAGAAATTATACAAATATATGTATATCAATGGATTCAATCCGATCAAGAAATATAATAAATCTAGATATTGAATCCTTCTACAAATCAATTGCGGCAAATAAACACAATCACCAATCACATTAAGCAAAGAAAGGATAAAATCAAACCACAACGCAGATAATTTCCCAGGAAAATCTTGCTGCTCAAAACCCCTCTATATTCTATTGTATATTCACCATGGAATCATGAAACAATTACAATGCACTCTTCTCACAAGAGTCTCCTGCATTCTCACAACTGTCTCACACTGTCCCAGACAAAATCGACCAACACTGTAATATTCCTACATTAGCATGCAGCTAATAGGAATATTAATTTTTCTCCAAACACATAGTTAGATGAATAAATGAGTAAGGAGCCCCATAAATATTTATAGCAGCAATAAAAACCCTCTTAATGTGGAAAGGATCATATTCATAGCTAGATAACAACACCTTCATGTGTGAACAAGGCTTAATGCATGTGGACAAAGTCAAGTTTGACCAAGTCAACTAAGCTAAGATGGAGGATGTGGACCATTAATGAAGATAACTTAGTGGGAATATAGATCTATTTATATAGATAGAATAAATCCACATCAAGTGTGGAAGAAGACTTTGCATGGAGATCCAATCAAAGTTGATCCGGTCAAGATTGATTCAGTCAATATTGACTAAATCAAACAGCGCTATAAAAAGATGAGTTAGACTAATGGAGACAACGTAATTTTGGAGGGAGATTCATTGCATGGAGATGGAAACCCTAATGACTGGGACCCAAGGTGAGAAGGCTCACATTGTTTATAAGGAGGAGGATGGCAGCCATATGGGGTTAGCTTATGATTAGGATTTTATGATTATATGGTCTATTTAGACATATTTCTTTCTCTGGCTGTTTAGCTGAGATAGAGTGTTGCTTGGCACAAGGTCTTCCTGTTTAGGAATTCCTTCTCTTCCATTGAGTAGCTCTTGGAGGAGCCTTGCACCATATTTTCCACTATCTAGCTTGAGGATAAGCTTCATCTTCCTTTGACAGCGCAGATCCTGTTGAGGGTTTGATTGTTTCAGAAAGCTACAGCAAGTGGAGGCTATATCTTCAGATCTAGGCCATCTCAATACTTATTTTCAGTGGAGAAGTCATCTAATTCATTGGGAGGATAGTATTGAAGGTTGTGAGCTATATTTTCATATCTTAGCTGCAGGCCAACATTATTTTATCCCTTACAGTGTAGAGAGATTCCAGATCTGCGTTATTTCTAAAGGAGCTGTTGCAGGGTGATTCAGTGCACCATTTGGAGAGATGATTTTCTAAGTGTTGGGGATCTGCCCTTCACTTTGGAGGTCTATTGGAGGAGATCATTTTATTGATTATATCAGATCAAATCCACTTTCTAGATCTTAATATTTCCATAGATCTGCACACTTAAAACTCAGATCTACAATTTGTACATGTTGTATTGTTGAAAACCCCAAGGGGGATTGATAAAAAAGCTTGTATAGTGCATGGATCTGCTATAGATCTAATATTTTGTCCACATACTTGCTCTAGATCTGATTTACAACCTAATGTTGTTGCAGAGGTAATAAAATAATGTTGTCATGGTATTCCAGCTTTCATACATGGTTGTAGTCTCTATTTTTGCATGATTTTCAACTATTTATGGCATGGGAGGCCTATTTAACTATGAAATAGTGATTTGTTTCTAAATTCCTTTTAGATATAGTTGCTATAATATCAGATATAAGGGATCCATGAGCTGCGTTTAAATTCCATCACACATATTTCTAAAAAATGCGTTATTTTAGCATGTATTGCTGATCATTCCCATTTGGGGATATTACAGTGGTATCAGAGCATGATCTTTGGCGCAGCCTGTGAGCTTCAAGACAAAGATCAGAATGATGGAAAGAATGATTTTTATCTCATCTCTTTTCAGATCTAAGAAGGACATCACTAAGGAGGTCAAGCAAAGAAGAAGTGAAGCCAAGTTAGGGTTTCAAGATGAGGAAGGTCCATGTACTTCCTATCAGCAAAAAGAATATCCGATATTGCATAAAGCTCCAAAGAAACATACTATGGCCTTTTATTTGAAATATAAGATGCATAGAAGTGAAGAATATTTCAATCATGAGATTCTAAGTTAATATCTTGCAGAATATAAGTCTCAACCTAGATCTATCAAGAAAAATATGACTCTTCCAAAGTCTATTCAGCTCAAAGAAGAAAGGAGACCTTGCAGCAATAGAAGAATGAAGGGAAATAGATTTCTATTGTCTACCATTGATGGGTAATTCTCATGCACAACAAAGTATTGGGGGAGGAAGTTGGATGCATTTTTTCTGCTACATCCAGTAGTAGAGAAAGAAGTTGTTGAGATTGCAGCACTGCACCTTCAAGGTGAAGCACACAATTGGTGGTTCAACCATTTGAGTCATGCAAAAGTGACTGCATATGCAGATTTTATTCAAAGGTTGATCAAGAAGTTTGATAAGAAGAAATCAGAGGGGAATAAGCCTTCACCACCATTTACTGTGGGAGCACTTGTTTCAGGAGTAAGGCCACTTTCACCTTTGCAAGATGATCTTTATCTCTTGATATCTAGAGTCCCATGCACCATTCTGGAGATGCATGAAGAATAAGAGACTTGTACCAATGCCAATGAGGCCATAGAGGAACATCCATCATCATCAGTAGTTGGGGAAGCCAACACACCGGAAGGAGGAACCTTTGTAGCAATACAAGATGTTCCCAATATATACCAAGGTATGCACATGTTTCCATTTCCTGTTCTTTCCATGCACCATGTGGAAGATGATGGGAATGTACCATTTCAAGACCAAGGGTCAAAATATATTGCTGATTTGGAGCTGAAAACTTTCATTGCATTGAGAAGCCTTGATTTATTCAAGAAGGATACAAACAGTCATCCTAATGCATCATTTTTGAGCTGCACACAACCCTTGAGGTTGGATTGTGGTTTCTTGGAGGACGGTATGAGTATTGTCTTGAACAATACATTGCAAAACTATGTGTTCAACATTGGATCTGATCTTGAGGCAGCAGATGCACCATCATGGAGATCAACAGTGTTGTCATTTAGCAACAATGATGATTTGGGGGACCAACCATTGTTGGAATATTCCAATGACCTTCCCATATGTATAACAAAAGGGGAGTAGATAGATGATGGAGGACATCTTAGGATGGATAACATCTCTCATGTTTGTGTTGGATACTTCTTGATGAGCCCTATACATCATGATGGGAGGTTTTTGCCTACCACCTATTTTATCCTTATGGGATCAACTTGGTCATTGCGGAGGTTGAATTTCAATATCCCATGAAGTGCAAAGACAGAAATCTGATTTGGGAGGATGGTACTCTCCATTGGAGGAATTCCACTTATGAACATGATGATAGACACTCACCATGGGTTGGATGGGTGATGATGATGAGCAAGAGGTTGGGAAACCACTTGCAGATCTATGACACTATACAATAGGATGCAAGACTGCATTGGTTACTCTTGAAAGATTTTGGTCATCCTATGACACATTCTATTTCAAAGGGTATGTGGATGGATGGGACTTGGCATGGAACTTACATCATAGGGAGGCAAGGAGTTTGGGTGTATTGGAATGATATGATATCTTTCATATAAACTCTCATATTGATGCTTTGTGACTTATATGATGATGGTGTGGAGGGGCAACTAGAGACGTTGTTGCTTTGGTTGTTATTGAGAGAGTATTTGTTGATCTTATCCCATACTTTGCATGATGTTGTAGGAGTAGGAGGTGGCACTATCATAGTGCAAAGGGGATACTCTCTAACCTTGAAAGATGAGGAGGTGCTCCCACTTTGGGAAGGATCTCTCACATATAGCAACATTATGTTTGATGATGACTTTGACATGTGGGATGTCAGAGGATGGAGCTATAAGATGACAGAAGCCTTATTACTAAGGCCAACAACGCTGTCACTTGGGAGCTTGGGTTGTTTGATGGAGTGTTCCCAGGATCACTTCATATATGATGCACTTGATGAGCATGTAGGAGATGAGGGTGATGGAGTAGTGGATGGAGACATCTATTACCATGGTATGATCTTCTTGACTTGGGTTTTAAAGTGCAAGAAGAGAGATCTACATGCAACACTTATGGGCTTCCTTTCCATGCACCTTGATGCATATCATTCCTTACTGGAGGAGTTCAATTGGGAGGGCATCCAACGGGATGTATATCAGCATATAGAGAGATGCATAGCCTGGAAGATGATGGAGAGGTTGGAAAAACCACTTCCCTACTCATTTGGAGTGAGGGAGAACTTTCAATTGAGCCATCTCATCTCAATGACAAAAGTACATGATGGAGGATGCATATTTATGCTTTATGATTTGTACTCCTTTATTTTTTATGAACAACATATTGTACCAAGGAGTGTCCTGCCTTCTTGTATTTTGTATTATGATGTACTTGAGGCCATTTGCAGCATATATGTTTGCCATTCTATTTGTGTTTTGTGAAGGATGCCACCTGATTTTTGGTGTGCACCATTGGCACCAAGTTGTGATTTCATGATTCCATCTTGTAGGATGATTGTGGTAGAAAACAAGTGGCTGAAAAGACAGTCGTTACATTTTATTTTGAGGCAGGAAAGGGATGCACTATGCTAGTTCCATGTATGGAACTATGAACCACCTCATGGTTGTCATTTGGCAACTTGCTTTCATTTGATTATGCTTCCATATATTGATGATGTTCTTATGTTTATGGGAAGATTTGTTGGGAGAGTGGCACAAGAGTTGGAGGTGCCCATTGGGAGAATGATTCTCCATACTTCCTATATTGTATGTTTCAAAAGAAACAATGGGCAAACCATGATTTCCATACTACGCTTCTTGTCTTCATGTGGGAGGAACCATTTGGAGAGCTTAAGTTTTTGGGAGGGGCACTTCATGGATGTTTTTATTGGTGGGGTGACTTGGGTCATTCTTGGAGACCATGATTTTTCAGCCCAAGATAGCAACAGCCCCATACATATCATAAATGGAGAGAGAAGCAGTGTGGGATGGACATTTTAGTCCCACACATTCATCCATGCAACCCACCTTCTTTGCAGGAGCTTAAGGTGGAGGAGATGTTTCATGAGTTGCCATGTTGGAGGGTGACTCAATTTTTTTGGATGATAGCTTGGGGATGGAGGCTTCACATGGGGATGATGATTCCCAATATACTTCTGATTCCATGCCTCAAGAAGGCCTCTAGACCACATATTGTTGTTTCCATGTATGTCCCACTTTTTCATGTTGAGAGCCATTTGGAATTTTCACCAATGGCATACTTTTACACATGGGAGGAACAACTTGAGGACATATTGTTGAGAAAGCATATTGTTCTTTGGAGGACTTATCATTTGAGGATGCTACAGGAGGAAGAGGGGAGGCTCTTCAATTCTATCCTTGTAGTTGCTTGAGAATAAGCAACATTTGGGAGGGGAGGACTGTAATATTCCTACATTAGCATGCAGCTAATAGGAGTATTAATTTTTCTCCAAACACATAGTTAGATGAATAGATGGGTAAGGAGACCCATAAATATTTCTAGCAGAAATAAAAACCCTCTTAATGGGGAAAGGATCATATTCACAGCTAGATAAAAACACCTTCATGTGTGAACAAGGCTTAATGCTTTTGGACAAAGTCAAGTTTGACCAAGTCAACTAAGCTAAGATGGAGGATGTGGACCATTAATGAAGATAACTCAGTGGGAATATAGATCTATTTAGATAGATAGAATAAATCCAAATCAAGTGTGGAAGAAGAATTTGCATGGAGATCTAGTCAAGGTTGATCCGGTCAAGATTGATTCAGTCAAGATTGACTAAATCAAACGGCGCTATAAAAATATGATTTAGACTAATGGAGACATCGTAATTTTTGTAGAAATTATATAACATATGCATGTATATATCAAAAATATCCTGATCTAAAAATATTTATCTTCTTGCTAAATACAGAATCCTTCCATTGTTAATCTTTTGCGGAAATTTAAAACTCAATTGCAAACACATAAAGCAATAAAAAAAATTGCACATAACACAGTTGTTTAACGAGAAAGCCTGAAGCTGAAAACCCCAACTATCATATATTATGTATCATGGAGCTCAGGTAGCAATATCATACAAATCTTAGTACATCAAGCTCTCAGTAAAATACAATCGTCACACACTAAGAAGAAGAAATCTGCAAATCCATGCACTGATTTCTTGCCACCTGATAGCCTGCATCCAATGCGCAATCCCTGCTAAAGAAGACCCCTGAATGAATTTGAATTGGCCTTTCCTTGACTACACAATCCTCATTGGAAACTCCAATGTGTGTGTGACGCAATTAGTGCATCATTATAGTCACAACAGATAGTCCATCTCACCCTTTCACCTATCTCTCCACTGGAACTGACATGCACTGTAGTTAACTGTTGTATTTTTTCAGTTGATTAGTGAGTTATTATTTGTGAATTAATTACTAATTAATTCACTCCACTCTCACTAGTGTATCATTCAGTTAGACTAGATACAACTAGCTCAACTGATTTTAACTCCAATAACTAAGTTAAACTGAATAACAACTCCATGAACTACTCTTCCAACTTTATCATAACTTTTCCACTTTAGTTCTAACTGAGTCCTCCATGCATGAACCACCAGTAAACCCTGGGAATTGCGTAATTCCTTCAACCTACTCATTTTCCAAATTTGTATACTGAAATAAAGTGCTCCAAGAGAATAAGTTGTTGTTTATTGTCGGATTATTATTAAGAGCTAATAATAACTGACATGTATCTATTTTTAGATTGAAGATCTATAAATAGACTTCGCCCAATATTCTAAAAATAGAATTTCATCTATTTTTCCAACTTGACCAACCATCCACAAATAGCATCCTGAAACTTCTAAAATATGATCACTATGTCTAAAAATAGACTTACACCTAAAAATAGCCTGCAGGCCCACTTAGTGAAGGTGAATAATTTTCACTAAGCTTCATCATCTTGTTGAATCTAAACACTCCCTCTCAACAAGATAGGGATTATCCTTCACCCCGATCCTGCCTGTATGGTATTCGAATTTGCTCCTAGTGAGTGCCTTCGTCAGAATATCTGCATCCTGATCTTCCGTAGGAATGTATTGAAGCAACATGATCTTCTGCTGCACACAATCTCTGATATGATGATACCAGATATCAATATGTTTAGATCTATCATGAAACAAATGATTAATCAAGAGTTTAATGCAACTCTGATTATCACAATGTATCACTGTAGGATCTAAATGTGAACCGAACAAACTGACCAGGATCTTCCTCATCCAGATAGCTTCACATGCAGCTTGACTTGCTACCATGTATTCTACTTCCACTGAACTGAGTGCCACAGATCTTTTTTTCCTATTGTACCAATAAATTTCCGTAGATCCGATACTGAAAATCCCTCCTGATGTTCTCTTTCTGTCTATTGGGCTGTCTACCCAATCTGAATCCGTGAAGCCATGAAAATTCACTTCATCCGTCTATCTATACCATAAGCCATACTCAGATGTGCCCCTGAGATACCTCATGACATTCTTTCCTGCCTTCCAAAAGAGCTTTTAGGCTTAACCATCGCTTGTGAAAGTTGGTTCACTGCATAACATATGTCTGGTCTTTTATTAACTAAATACATGAGCGAACCCATGAACTATCGATAAACAGTGGCATCCACTACCTCTGTCGATGTAACATCCTCTTTCCTCCAATTTCCTGGAAGAGGAGTGTCCATAGGCTTGCAGCCTTGCATGTGAAAATTCTCCAGTATCTCCCAGGCATACTTGCATTGAGACACAAACAGTTCACCTTCCCGCTGCCAAATTTCCAATCTAAGGAAATAATGAAGGAGGCCCAAATCCTTCATCTCGAACTCCTTTGCAAGATCTGCCTTGCATGAGTGTATCAACTTCTCATCACCTGTTAGTATTAAATCATCAACATAAAGAACAATGATTAAAAGCTTACCCTCCACCACAATTTGATACAGGTTTGCATCCGCCTCACTCTTGGTGAAGCCAAGTCCATTGAAATAGCTGTCGATCCGAGTGTACCAAGCACATGGTGCTTGTTTCAGCCCATACAACGCTATTTTGAGCCTGCACACATGCAACTCACTACTGAAGATCTCAAATCCTTCAGGCTGCTCAATGTACACCTCTTCCTCAATTATCCCATTAAGGAACGTAGTCTTCACATCCATCTGATGAATGTGCCAACCCATCTGCGTTAAGAGAGCAAGGATGGTCCTTATGGGAGAATACCATGTGAAAGGTGCAAAGGTTTTTTCATAATCAATCCCCTCGGTCTGTGAGAAGCCCCGAACAACAAATCTTGCCTTATACTTCTCTATGCTCCCATCAGCAGCTTGCTTTACCTTGTAGATCCATCTTGATCCTACAATTGATTTACCCGCCGACCTTGGAACAATATCCCAAGCATTGTTTCTGACAATGGAGTCATACTCCTCCACCATGGCATCTACCCATGTGGGCTCCTGCACTGCTTCTTCAAAATAATATGGTTATGTCACTACACACTTGCTCATAAGAGAAATGTATCTAGTAAATCGGTCAGGTGACTGTCTCTGTCTGCGCTCTGATGTAGGGACTCCTACATTCTGTGCCACATCAAGCTTCAGTCTCTCAGCTTTTGTGGTACACTTCATGCCTGTTTTGATGTTTGGTTCTGCATTAGTGGACTCCTCCACTCCATGAATCTCCTCTTGTGGCTGATCCACATCTAGAGGCTCATCTTTGGGAACAAGTAATTCCTCCTCTGCATGAAAATGTAGCTCCCTCTCAAGTGACAACTTCATGGCTTTCACCTCATTGAATTTTATATCCCGTTTCACCATAGTCATTTGACTATCTGGAAAATACACACGATAATTATGGGGTGTTTCTGTGTGCCCCACAAATATCCCAACTTCTACAGTCGGCTCCAGCTTCTTCGTGGCATCTTTTGTCACATGAATGTAAACAGATGAGCCAAAAATATTCAAATGAGAAATATCAGGCTTCTTACCAGTAAAAGCTTCTTTAGGTGTACTCATGCCAAGTGCTCTATGAGAACAACGATTTTGCACATAAACAATAGTGTTGCATGCTTCCCCCCACAAGTGCATTGGTAGGCCCTGGTCATGCAACATAGCTCGTGCAACACCCATGATCATTCTATTATTCCTATCCGCGACCCCATTTGCTGTGGGTTATGAGGCGATATGAATTCTCTTCGAATTCCTTATTTGCTACAAAATTCTTTGAATTCGTTCGAGACATATTCACCACCATTATCGCTCCATAGAGCCTTCACTTGCTTCCTCGACTCCTTCTCCACCAATGCTTTAAACTCACAGAACTTTGAGAATGTTTCGCTCTTCTTCTACATGAAGAAGATCCAACATCTATGAGAATATTCATCAACAAAAATAACATAATACCTGTGTTTTTCTGTTGAAGAAACCGAGATAGGTCCACACACGTCTGTGTGATTTCTCTCAAGGATCACCGAAGCACGGTTCTCCTTCTCATGAAAGGTGGTCTTCACAAGCTTACCCATAGTACATACCTTGCACTGATCTGACTTCACAAGAGTACCCTTGGGAAGTCCAATAGAAATATGCTGCAAAATCTTCAAAGCGCCATGGTGAAGATGGCCCAATCTCTTGTGCCATAATTCGCCCTCATCCCAGCTCACCACTTCTTCTGCTTTGCCCATCATTGCAGCGCAACCATATACCTCTAGCTTGTAGAGATTTTTAACTTGAATCCCTATCCTCTTGGTTTGACCCGTTGTTTTATGTCGCAGGAAAGATTTTCCCTCGCTGAAAACAACGTCATAACCTCTATCTTCCAACATTTCGACCCAGACCAAGTTCTTCTTCAGACCTGGAACATGCATAACATCTTTCAACAGAAATGGTTTACCTGACTCCCTCTTAAAGGTAATAGTCCCAATGCTAGTCACACTGTATCGACCATCATCGCCCATCTCTATATGCATTTGGATATCCTTCTCCTCCAAGTCGCTAAACAACTCCTTGTCTCTCGTCATATGGAAAGATGCACCACTATCAAGATACCAAACTGATCCCATTGTGCTTGAAACCAAGCATGCGATCAAAGAGAAATCAAGTTCAAATTGCGAGGCTAAGGCCTCACCCGTTGCAGCTCCAGCAACCTTCTTCTTCTTCTTCTTCTGTGGGCAGCTAGTGGTGAAATGCCCATGTTCGTGACAGTGAAAACACTTCACCTTAGACAAATCCTGCTTCTTGCCTTTAGCCTCGGATTTTGAAGTGAATTTATTCCCCTCAAATTTCCTTAATTTGGTAGCCAAAGCACAATTCTCTTCATCTTCATTCTTCGATGAAGAGCCATCCCTGGTACTTCGCCTTATCTTTTCCTGCACAAGATCCGACAAAAGTCGCTCCCAACCCGACAGTTTCTCCCGTCCATTGACAGAGTCTTCATAGCTATGCCAACTCTTCAGGAGCCCAAGGAGAGCCAAGCTCACCAAGTCATCATCATCAACAATAATCCCCACACTTCCCAGTTCATCCCTATAGTGGACAAACTTCGTGAGATATTTTGGTATACTGTCGCCCTTCTCAATTTTTATTTTTCTGAGCTTATCTTTTAGTGCCAAATTCCTCTGGTCGCTACTGCTTTGGAACAAATCTGTCAAAGCCTTCCACATTGCAAATGGAGTGGATTTCCCATGAAGGATTGACACAATATGGTCCTTCACACCTTCCAACAAAATTCTTCTTGTCTTTTCTACCTTCTTTTGCCATGTGTCAACTATTACAGCATCGCTAGAACTCGACTTAGGAACATTTCTATCGATGAACTCCTTTAGTCCATTATCTTCCAGCACCACCTCCATCCTATCCTTCCAGGCTATGTAATTCAAGCTACCCTCAAGGACATACTCCAATTGCAACCCATTGAAAGACATTTCAATGTATACTCAACTGTCGCACCAAGAAGTTTTTGCAGTAAATTCGAATTGTCCACCAGCACATACTAAATTTTTTTTCACAATTGCAATCTTCAAGAATTAACACTGCTCTGATATCATGTAGAAATTATATAACATATGCATGTATATATCCAGATTCTCCTGATCTAACAATATTCATATTCTTGTTAAATACAGAATCCTTCCACTGTTAATATTTTGCGGAAATTTAACACTCAATTGCAAACATACGAAGCAATAAAAAAAATCGCACATAACACAGTTGCTTAACGGGAAATCCTTAAGCTGAAAACCCCAACTATCATATATTATGTATCATGGATATCATGTAACAATCTCATACAAATCTTAGTACATCAAGCTCTCAGTACAATACAATCGTCACACACTAACAAGAAGAAATCTACAAATCCATGTACTGATTTCTTGCCACCTTATAGCCTGCCTCCACTGCGCAATCCCTAATGAAGAAGACCCCTGAATGAATTCGAATTGGCCTTCCCTTGACTAAGAAATCCTCATTGTAAAATCAAATATGAGTGTGATGCAATCAATGCATCACTATAGTCACAACAGATAGTCCATCTCACCCTTTCACCTATCTCTCCATTGGGTCTCCACTTGAACTAACATGCACAGTAGTTAACTACTGTATTTTTTCAGTTGATTAGTGAGTTATTATTTGTGAATTAATTACTAATTAATTCACTCCAATCTCACTAGTGTATCATTCAGTTAGACTATATACAACTAGCTCAACTGAGTTTAACTCCAATAACTGAGTTAAACTGAATAACAACTCCATGAACTACTCTTCCAACTCTGTCATAACTTTGCCACTTTAGTTCTAACTGAGTCCTCCATGCATGAACCACCAGTACACCCTAGGAATTGTGTAATTCCTTCAGCCTACTAATTTTCCAAATCTGTATACTAAAACAAAGTGCTCCAAGAGAATAAGTTGTTGTTTATTGTCAGATTATTATTAAGAGCTAATAATAACCAACATGCATCTATTTTTAGATTGACGATCTATAAATAGATTTTGCCCAATATTCTAAAAATAGAATTTCATGTATTTTTCCAACTTGACCAACCATCCACAAATAGCATCCTGCAACTTCTAAAATATGATCACCATGTCTAAAAATAGACATAGTCTAAACATAGAATTACACCTAAAAATAGCCTACAGGCCCACTTAGTGAAGGTGACTGATTTTCACTAAGCTTCATCATCTTGTTGAATCTCAACAATTTTGGAGGGAGATTCATTGCATGGAGATGGAAACCCTAATGAGTGGAACCCAAGGTGAGAAGGCTCACATTGTTTATAAGGAGGAGGATGGCAGCCATATGGGGTTAGCTTATGATTATGATTTTATGATTATATGGTCTGTTTAGACATATTTATTTCTCTGACTGTTTAGCTGAGATAGAGTGTTGTTTAGCACAAGGTCTTCCTGTTTAGGAATTCCTTCTTTTCCATTTAGTAGCACTTGGAGGAGCCTTGCACCATGTTATCTCTCTTGAGGCCAAGCTTCATCTTCCTTTGACAGCGTAGAACCTATTGAGGGTTTGACTGTTTCAGAAAGCTGCAGCAAGTGGAGTCTAGATCTTTAGATATAGGCCATCTCAATACTTATTTTCAGTGGAGAAGTCATCTAATCCATTGGGAGGAAAATATTGAAGGTTGTGAGCTATATTTTCATATCTTGGTTGCAGGCCAACATTATTTTATCCCTTACAGCACAGAGAGAGTCCAGATCTGTGTTTCTGAAGGAGTTGTTAAAAAATCTTTTATAATGCATGGATTTGTTATAGATCTAATATTTTGTCCACATACTTGCTCTAGATCTGATGTATAACCTAATGCTATTGCAGAGGTAATAAAATAATGCTGTCATGGTATTCCAACTTTCATACATGGCTGTAGTCTCTATTTTTGCATGATTTTCAGCTATTTATGGCATGGGAGGCCTGTTTAACTATGCAATAGTGATTTGTTTCTGAATTCCTTTTATATATAGTTGCTATAATATCATATCTAAGGGATCCATGAGCTGCATTTAAATTCCATTGCACATATTTCTGAAAAATGCGTTATTTTAACATGTATTGTTGAGCATTCCTATTAGGGGATATTACAAACACTTAGCCAATTCGCAGCCTCTAAACAACCTGCCTTGATTTCGCAATTTCTCATGAATTCAATCCCTATTCTTTATGAATTTTGGCCTTCCAAAACTACGCAAGGATCATGGACAATCCAATGGATGTTTGTTTGCATGCGGGAAACCTACTAATCACACAATTGATAGTTAACATCCCTTTAACCTTTGTCTCAACTGGGTCTCCAATGACACTGAAATGCATGAAAATATTAATAGTAAATCATCAATTTCATGGAATATCACCGATTTTGAATTAAATAATATTTAATTCACTTGATCTAGTGCAACAAACAGTTGCAACTAGTTCAACTGAATCTAACTCACCTAACGAAGTTAACTAATTACTCATGCATTATGTTATCATTCATAATTTTGTGAGTCATTACTTGACATGGTAATACAGTTCAATCCTAAAAATTGTAAGGTCTCCTTAAACCTTTTTCAATTTGGCATAGGAAATTTCATTTTTTCATATTTAAACTATCCTAAGTTTCAAGACCACCCTCATTTCATCTCAAAACCACCTCCATATAGGTCACATCATGTTCCATTAGTCATCATTTGCTGATATATTTCATTTCCTAAGATTACAACTCCAAAAAGGTCATTTTAGCCAAGAATCCCTACTTTCGTAGTGAATTCAATGTAAAATAGGTAGAAAACGCTATGAAACTGCTGATAGTTTCGTAGTGAATATGAAGCATTTCTCTGTTTTCTGACTTTGAGTATTCAACTTCAAGGAAAGTTTCTAGGCAAAAGAGAATTATTTTAAGAAAATGAGAGAGGTTATTTTTAAAAGATATCAAGTAATAATAACCTCTTTCACTTTTCTCAAAGGTGCTACAAATTGGGAGATACAGAGATGCCTTTCAACGCTATTTTCCTAATGCAGAATTTTCTTGTTTTATATGTTTTTAGAATGCATATTCTAGACAACTGGAGATGTGTTTCAAAAAACCAAGAGAGTTTTTTCTTCAAGACATAATGATCTACAAAAACCTCCTTTAGTTTTGAAAAATTTATCAAGTATTAGGAAATATGAGCTCATTTATAAACTAAAAATTTCTTCACTTTTCCACAGTTTTGTAGCGTTTTGCAAGCTTAAAGGCCAAAAAATGCTACGAAAATTTCTGTAGGAGCCTTTTTTCTTTTTAAAGTCAGTTTTTGCATGATTCAAGGAGGGGAATTCATGGTTGCAAGGTGTCATGACATGATGAAGGTGTTGTAACAACAAAGAAGTCAAGAATATTGATGGAAAAGCCATTTTTCCATGCTACTAAAACACGCTACCAAGATTTTTGTAAATGACTGTTTTAGCAAACAACTTCAAGTTTGATTTCAGACAAAATTTAAAAGTATTTTGGAAATTTGAAAGAGGGTTTTATTTGGAATAGGTCCACCTACAAAAACCTCTCTCCATTTCTGCAAATCCATCAAGGTTTGGAAATTATACACTCATATTTGAAGCATATTTTCCAGAATTTTCACTAACCAGATTTGTGAAAGAATTGTAAAAATTCGACTTGGAGGAGGTCCACCTCAACATCCACGTGGAATGATGACACATCAGCACTATAGTACACTCAGAAAATTATTTTGTTGTAGTTAATAATGGTTATTAAATTAATTTGTTGAACTATTAATGAAAGAAGAGTCTTTTTTGTATTCAAACTCTGCAAAACAGAAATATCCCTAGGAAGTCTCCAAGTGATGGAATCATGTTTGAAATAGGTCTCTGAGGTGGGAATTCGAGAAGAGTAAGGTGGCATATTATTTTTATGAGTCCTAACACTATAAAGGAGAGAGTTTTATAGTTAGAAAGGGTTGGGATATGTTATGGCTAACTGCTACTATTGTAAACATATTTTGATCAGTAATAAAGAGTGGATATTGTTTTCATCCTTTACCTGAAATTCATTTGATACTTTCATGAACACTGTCTTATGTATATTATTAATTTCTATCAATATGTTAATGTTTGATTACTCAGAATTCTTTCTTTTCATGCTCTGACTTCCTTTCAAGCACTAAAATATTGGATATCTTTCTCAATGTCCTGCTTTCAGTATCTTAATGTTCATTACTAAGAATTCATGTTTCTCATGCTTTGATTTCCTTTGAAAAGTTATATATTGAGTAAACTCTGTATGTGTGAATTATACTTTCATTTAAGTATCTACATGCCTCAGCTTCCACAAGGAGAGCCTTTGTCATTGAGATCCCTGTCACTGACTCCATAGCCCAATGGTAGCAAGCCTTCATATTTTCAACCTAAAAACATATAAAACCAAGACATAATTCATAGAGTTAGCCATCGATATTTATCATTAACCAATATCATAAATTACATGTGAGAGATCCCTCTTAGAATGAAGAGTCTAAGCTCCAATTAGAAGTGGTTTGAAAAAATTACTCGAAGTTGACCATTGAAGCAACCCAAGAGGACTCAATTTGGTGATAACACATTAAAATAATGCACCAACTGCAATTCAAACTCCATAACTAATAGAATTACTCTGCATGCCTCACCAACCACCCTCAACTCGAAATTCATGAGTTAACTGAGTTCATCACACTTAGTTAACTATTACAATTGATCATGAGATAAGATTACATTTTATTGTCCAATTTAATAAAGGGAAAATTAAATTAGACACAACACCAATTTAATTAATTTAATTGGCCTACACACTAATGTATCGCTAGGAACTGTTGGTCCCACACTAGTGTGTGTGCTGTAATTTATTGTTGGACTTCAACACTCCCTCTCAACAAGAAAGGGATTATCTTCCACCCCGATCCTGCCTCTATGGTATTTGAATTGGCGAGCGCCTTTGTCAGAATATCTACATCCTGATCCTCCATGGGAATGTACTGAAGTAACATAATGCGCCTCTGAAAAAAATATCTGAGATGGTGGTACCAAATGTCTATGTGCTTGGAACTATCTTGGAATACTAGATTAACCGGGAGTTTAATGCAACTCTGGTTATCATAATGTATCACAGCCAGATCCATCTGAGAACCAAACAAACCAATCAGGATCTTTCTCATCTAGATGGCCTCACATGCAACTTGAATTTCTGCCATGTACTCTGCCTCAGCTAAATTCAGTGCCACAGATCATTGCTTCCTATTGTACCAAGAAACTGTTTTCGATCCTATGTTGAAGATCCCTCTTGATGTGCTCTTTCTGTCTGATGGACTGCATGCCCAATCTGTATCCACGAAGCCTTGAAGCTTCACTCCCTCTATCTATATGTACCATAATACATACTCTGTAATGCCCCTGAGATATCTCAAGACATGCTTCTCCGCCTTCCAAAAGAGCTTGGTTGGCTTAACCATAGATTGACTCAGCTAGTTAACTGCATAGAAAATGTCTAGTTTGGTGTTCACCAAGTACATCAGTGAACCCACTAGTTTCTTATAGACAATAGCGTCCACTACTTCTCCTAAAGTAGCATCCTCTTTCCTCCAATTTCCTGGAAGAGGAGTATCCATGGGTTTACAACTCTCCATGTCAAACCTACCCAGTATCTCTTTGGCATACTTGCCTTGAGAATAAAATAGCTCACCATCTCGCTGCCAGATTTCCAAACCAAGGAAATAGTGAAGGAGTCCCATGTTCTTCATTTTGAACTCCCTTTCAAGATCCTCCTTGCAAGAATTTATCATCTTCTCATCACTTGTCAAAATTAGAGCATCAAAATAAAGTATGACAATCAAGAGCTTGCCATCAACCACAATTTGGTACAGGTTTGCATCCGCTTTACTTTTGGTGAAGCCAAACCTGGTGAAATAGATGTCAATCCGAGTGTACCAAGCACGAGGTGCTTGCTTCAGCACATATAATTATCTCTTGAGTCGACACACATGCGACTCATTGTCAAAGATCTCGAAACCTTCTGGCTGCTCTATGTACACTTCTCCCTCAATAACTCTATTGAGAAACATAATTTTCAGATCCATATGATGAATGTTCCACCCCATCTGCACTGAGAGTGCAAGGATAGATCTAATGGAAGAGTACCTAACGATTGGTACGAAATTCTCCTCATAGTCAATCCCCTCAACTTGTGAGAATCACTGGGCCAAAAATCTTGCCCTGTACTTCTCCACACTCCCATCCACTGCTTGCTTCACCTTATAGATCCATACATATCCAACCACTGATTTTCTAACCAGTCTTGGGACAACTTCCCATGCACTATTCTTGACAATGGAGTCATAATCCTCTACCATAGCGTCAAACAAAATTTTTTGTTGCACTACTTCCTTGAAGGAAGATGGTTCTGTCACAATACACCTAATCATAAGATCCATGTATCCAGTAAACCTGTCTGGAGACTGTCTCTATTTGTAGAATGAAATAGGGACTCCTACATTCTCTACTACATCAAGTCTCAATCTATCAGCTTCCGTGGTGTGCCTTCTACCATTTCTGGTGGATGGCTCTACATGAGTTTTTTCTACCACGCCATGATCCTCCACATGTGGGTGTTCCACATATTGAGGTTCAATCTTTGGAACCAAGAGTTACTCCTCTACATGAAAATCCAACTCTCTCTCAAGGGACAATCACATGGCTTTCTCCTCATCAAATTTTATATCCTATCTCATAACCATCATCCTGCTGTTTGGAAAATACACTCGATATTTGTGGGGAGTATCAGTGTACCCCACAAATATCTCAATCTCAATTATTGGTTCGAGATTCTTCCTGGGCGTCTTTGGTCACAAGCACATAAACAAATGAGCCAAAAATCTTAAAATGTGAAACATCAAGTTTCTTACCAGTAAAATCCTCCTTTGGTGTAATCATGCCAAGTATCTGATGAGGACAACGATTTTGCACAAGTACCACTATGTTGCATGCCTCCACCCACAGATGCAACGGTAGGCCCTAATCATGCAACATCACTCGTGTTGCACCCACAATTGTTCTATTATTTCTTTTTGTGACCCCATTCTACTATGGGTTATGAGGTGCAATCAAGTCTCTCTGAATTCCTACTTTGCTGTAGAATTTCTTGAATTCATTGGATATGTACTCACCACCATTTCCACTCCTAATAGCCTTCACATGCTTCCCCGTGTCTTTCTCCACCAGTGCTTTGTACTCAATAAATTTTGAGAACGTCTGATCTTTCTTCTACATGAAGTAGATCTTACACTTTCTAGAAAAATCATCAACAAATATCACATTGTACTTATGCTTTGTTTTCGAATCAGTAGAGAATGGTCCACACACGTCTGAGTGAACTCTCTCAAGTATTTCCGAGGCTCGGTTCTCCTTCTCGTGAAAAGTGGCCTTTTCATACTTCCCCATAGTACATCCCTTGCATGTGTCTGAATGTGCAAGAGTACCCCTGGGAAGACTCATAGAAATCTTTTGCATGACCTTCAAGGCTCCATGGTGTAGATGGCCCAATATCCTATGCCATAACTCACCCTCATCCTGGCTCACCACTTTTTCTGCCTTACCCATCAATGCTGCGAAACCATCTACATCAAGTTTATAAATATTCTTCACACAAACACTAATATTCTTGGCTTGTCCTGTAGCTTTGTGTCAAAGGAAATTTTTTCCTTCAATGAAAACAACTTCATAGCCTCTATCCTCCAACATTGCGACTGAGACCAAATTTTTATTCAAGCTTGGTACATGCATTACATATTTTAATAGAAAGTTTTTACCTGACTGTCTCTGGAAGGTAACTGTACCAATCTCAGTAGCATTTTACCGCCAACCATCACCCATTTCGATATGCATCTAGAGGTCCTTCTCCTCCAAGCTACTGAAAATTTCTTTGCCTCCCATCACATGAAAGGATGCACCACTATCCAAGTACCACACTGATCCCATTGCACTTGAAACCATGCATGTAATGAGCAAGAATTAAAGCTCAAATTTCGAGGCAAAAGCCTCACCAGCTTCAGATCCTGAAGCCTTCTTGTTCTTCTTCTTTTGTGGAAAATTAGTGGAATAATGTCCATACTTGTGACAGTGAAAACACTTCACTTTGGACATGTTGCGCTTCTTGCCATATTTGTCGGACTCAGATTTGGAATGAAATTTCTTTCCTTTCCCATTATTCTCCTTGGAAGCCAATGCACAATCTTCTTCATCATCATTCTTAGATGAAGAGCCATCCCTGATATTCCGCCTAAATTCTTCTTGCACCAAATCCGACCAAAGTCGTTCCCAATCTGACAGCTTTTCCCTTCCATTGACAGAGTTATGATAGCTATGAAAACTCTTGGGAAGTCCTAGAAGAGCTAGGCTCACCAATTCATCATCCACGACAATAATTTTGACACTCCCAAGCTCAACCCGACATTGGAAAAACTTTGTTATATATTTTGGAATGGTGCCACCTTTCTCCATTTTGAATTTCCTGAGCTTGTCCTTGAGTGCCAATTTTCTATGATCATTGCTGCTCTGAAACAGAACTGTCAAAGCTTTCCACATTACATATGGTGTCACTTTTCCATGGAGACTTGAGAAAATGTGGTCTCATACATCCTCCAATAAGATCCTCCTCGCCTTTGCAATCTTATTTTTCCAAGCATCAAGATTTGCAGCATCTGCTACAACGGCTTTGGGAAAATCATTTTCAATGAATTATTTAGACCCATTGTCCTCCAGTACTGCCTCCATCCTATATTTCCATGCAATATAGTTAGAGATACCCTCGATTTCATACTCCAATCTCAAGCCATTAAAAGCCATTTCGATCCTGATTCACCTGTCACACCAAGAATACTTTTGCAAATTCGAATTCTATTTAGCCACAAACTTAGTTTCTCCTCCACTATAGTAATTTTATGTGATTTGATACCATGTAGAAATTATACAAACATATGTATATCAATGGATTCAATCTGATCAAGCAATGTACTAAAGCTAGATACTGAATCCTTCTACAAATAAATTGAGGAAAATAAACAAAATCGCCAATCACATTAAGCAAAGAAAGAATCAAATCAAACCACAACACAAATAATTTCCTGGGGAAATCTTGCTGCTAAAAACCACTCTATCTTATATTTTATACTCACCATGTAATCATGAAACAATTACAATGCACTCTTCTCACAAGAGTCTCCTACACTCTCACAACTGTCTCACACTGTCCCGGACAAAATTGACCAACACTTAGCCAATTCTCAGCCTTTAAACAACTTGCCTTGCTTACCGAATTCCCGATGAATGAAATCCATATTCTTTAGGAATTTTGGCCTTCCAAAACTACGCAAGTATCATGCGCAATCCAATGGATGTCTAGTTGCATGTAGGCAACCTACTAATCACTCAAATTATAGTTAATATCCCTTTAACCTTTGTCTCAACTGGGTCTCCACTAGAACTGACATGCATGCAACTATTAATAGTAAATAATCAGTTCCATGGTAGATAACTGATTGTGAATTAAATAATATTTAATTCACTTTATCTCTCACTAGTGCAACAAACAGTTGCAACTATTTCAATTGACTCTAACTCACCTAGCTGAGTTAATTGATTACTCATGCATTAAACTAAGGCACCAACTACAATTCGAACTCCATAACTAATATAATTACTCTGCATGCCTCACCCACCACTCTCAACTCTAAATACATGAGCTAACTGAGTTTATCACACTCAATTAAATATTACAAGTGATCATGAGATAAGATTACATTTTATTGTCCAATTTAGTTAAGGGAAAATTAAATTAGATACTGCACCAATTTAATTAATTAAATTGGCCTTCACACTAATGTTTCGCTAGGACCTGTTGGTACATTAGTGTGTGTGCTGAAATTTCTTGTTGGAATTCAACAGAATGGAACTGCACTTAGAAGAAGTTGTGGTCAAATGAAAATGCAGAAAATTAAACTCAGAAATTAGTTTTATTTAAAAATTCGTAACTTGATCTTATGCTGAATTTTAGAACCATTAAATGATCAAATATGGAAATGAAATGACTTAAGAAATTATCTCCACAAAATTATCTATCCAATGAGCTATCTCGGGCCTCATTTGGCCTAGTAAAACTCAATCCATGAGTCTCCAAAGTTAATGAGTCAAAAGTGCCAGAATTCTAGAATTTCTATTGCTTGGGCTAAAAATTAGAATTTTTTAATTAAAATAAATCCTAAATTAAATTATAATTAATATTTAATTAATGCTAATGTAAGGTTTCAGTGCATCTGCAGTCTCTACGCTGTCGCGGTTTAGGGTTAAGGTTGGGCAGTTGTCTTAGCTATGGGTTTCGACAACGATCATGTGGACGTTGAGCTGGCGCTGGAGGAATTTCTCACCTGTTGGGGGCATGAGGTTTCAAAGAAGAGCCTGGATCTGCTTTTCCCTGTCATTGCAGAAGCTGAGCCAAAATGATCGGACTCAGGAGGACATAGAGGTCTTGTAAATGGGGTCGCTCTGTCAGAGGAAAGCCTGCACAACATGTTCAAATGTGTCTGGAAGGCGGAAGGAACAAGAGGGGGGACATCAGCGACTGAGCCAAGGACTTGTGGTGGAGGTGAAACTTTCGAAGCCGACCTTCAAGCTCAGTCATTTTTTACAGCACCAGGTATTCCCTCTTATCTTATTTACACGGGAGGGCTAGAAGACGTCGTAGCAAATATTGGGTTTTAGAGATCTGTGGATTTAAAATCATTGGGGGTGGAAAGGTCTAAAGGGTTGGATTAGGAAAGAGGAAGATCTAAGGTAGAGCATGGTGTGGTAAGAAACATATCTTAGGGGCAAGGTTTCTCTTTTCTGGAGAAATTCCTCCTTTCACAAGGGAGTGAAGCAGCCAATATAGACCCTTTTTTAGCTGAGGGTGGTTGGGGTCCCTCAAGGACCCAAGGGCAGGTTAGCAAAAGTAAGGAGAGGCCTTTATAAGGGAGTTGGTGTCTCCTCAAACAGGCAAGTGAGAATTACCCTAGAATCTTCACAAGAACAAGGCAGTAGGGCTTCAGAAAGGGACCTTCAAAACCTAGCAAGTGAAAGGCGACCTATGTTGCCTGGAGCAGTCATTTCAGATGTTTGAGAAAGCCCAGTGGAAAGTACAAAAGGAGGAGAAATTGGGTCTCCTGGATCCAAGCGGAAGAAGAACAAAGATATTAGGAAGAAGGAGAAATGACTGTGCTGTGTGCTCGAAATAGACATCACCATAGACGAAGTCATGGAAACTACTAAGACAATCCTCGTGGGAAGAGTTAGGGGGAGAAAATACTCAGAAAACTACATCTCTGAGTGGACAAATACAGAATGGAAGGAAGCCCCTGGCAAGCCAGTGGAAATGCAAGCTCTAGAAAAGGGATGGTTTAGTCTGAAGTTTGAAAATAAAGGTCACCTGGAATGGGTTTTGGCAAGAAATTGGTGTTTCAGAAAGATGCCAGTTCTATTCTGAAGATGGACTCCACTATTTGATGCACATCGGGAAAATATGGAGGAGTCCCCAGTGTGGGTAAATCTCCCTGGACTTCCACTCCCTTTTTGGACAGAATTTACGTTTAGATCCATTGGGAACACCTTGGGTCAGTTCCTAGAAGTTGATTATTCTTTCAAGCTAACAAGGGATCTGAGTGTAGCCAGGATATTTGTAAGCCTAAATCCCAGGGAAGGACTTGCAGATGAAATGTGTTTAAATACAAAATTTACAAGTATATTCAGTTATTGGACTACAAACACTTTCCTTTTCAGTGTCACAGGTGTCATAAATATGAGCACCTTGCAAAATATTGTCCTCTTGGCCACCGTCGCAGAAGAAAGCAAAAAAAGGTGAATAGGGAGGCACACCCCTCTATGGAAGTTGAAGAAAATGAGGACCCTGAGGAGGATTTGATGGAAGAGATAGAAAACTTGGACACTACAATGGATGATCTGACGCCATCTGGGAAATAATAAACTCTCCAAAGTTAGTATGCTTCTGATCAGGCTGAGTAGCTACCAAAAGATCTGATACCTCCAATAGATGAAGAGGCTAAAGACGCACCTCTGGAGGGTATTCCTTCTGACTCTTTTACTCCCTCTGTTTCTTTCATGTGCACTTCTTTTATTGATCTTTCAAAGCTTCGTCCCTCCAGGAAAAATGACATGTAATATATTAAAATGCATGAAATCATTGAGTCTCTTGATAATATAATTACTACTCTCCCCTCCTCATCCATGCCCCCTCCAAGTGGTTTTGTTCCTGGGCCAGAGTCCCTGTCGAGCATCCTCGGTTTTCCTCTTTATAATCTGAGATCCCTCGTGAATAAATCGTGGAAAAGTAAAGCCTTTGGAGGAATGGAAACAAACACTATTTAGGTTGGGCCTAGAAAGTTGAGATGTAGGATATCCAAGGCACAAGTAAAAGCTAAACTTGATATAGCAGATGGGAAGCAAAGATCCCTCTCTGAGGTGCTTAGAGCAGTGCAATCACCCCCTCATGGTTACTGATGATTATTCTCTCCTATAATCGTAGAGGCCTGGCTAGTCTGCCTAAAAAACTAGCCTTAAAGGAACTGATGAAGCTACATAAACCATATGTCTTATTCCTCCAGGAAACTCTGGGCTAGGGAGAAGAGGTAAAATACACTCTCACAAGAATGTTCCCTAGTTGGGTGTTCCAATCCTTGGATGCTCAAGGAATATCAGGGGGAATAGCATCGGGTTTCAATTCTGCAAATTTGAAAGGTTTTTCCTCTTAGGGTTCGAAAAATTCCTTGGCACTAGAGGTATACTCAAATGAGCTCTGTACCCCTCTTCTATTGCTCAATGTATATGGGCCATGTATGGAGAGAGTGTGGTTTTGGGACGACCTTTTTGAAAAATCCTTTTTGAAGAATCCTAACCTGATCCTGGGAGGGGATCTAAATTTTTCTTTATGACTGTATGAATCTTGGGGTCCCTCTACAAGGGCTAACCAACTCACCAATTTCTTTCTTAATAAGTTGGCCACTTCTCAGCTAGTGGATGCCACCTTAACAAAACCTAGACCCACTTGGAGGAACTGTAGGGTGGGTGAAGACTAGGTGGGGAAAATTTTGGATAGGTTCCTTCTTGGAGAAGATCTAGTGGCTCAGTCCTCTGTGTTCAGACAGTGGGTTGGGGATGGGGATCTCTCTAACCATCTCCCAATTTTTCTTGAAATAAAAGGACAGCAGAAAAACCTGGGCTCTCCCTTCAAATTCAACTCGTCATGGCTAAAATATGAGACTTATATCAAATTGTTCCATGACACCTGGAGGAAAAATTTACCCAGGAATACTGGGAATATGGGCAAGATGTTTATGGAGAATCTAAAAAACATGAAGCAAGCAACTCGGGAGTGGGCAACTCAAAAATCAATAAAAGAGGAGGAGGAGTTGAGGAAGGTCAATGAAGAGCTTTATTACCTTGAAAGCCCAGAAGGAGCAGGTTACTCATCTTTAGAGCTAAGAAATCAGATCAGGGAGCTAGAATCTAAAAGGAAAAAAATCTTGTTGGAAAAGGAAGAGAGGTGGCACCTTAAGAGCAGGGCAATATGGCTTAAAGCGGGAGACGAAAACACAAAGTTCTTTCAAAACTATACCAAGGGATGGAAAATTACAAATACTATTTGGGAACTCAAAAAGGAGAATGGAGAATGGGTTCATTCATTTGAAGACCTCTCTACTCTAGGAATAAGCCATTTTAAAGACCTTTTTCGAGCTCCTGCATAAATATCAATAGAGGAAGTAATAAGGGTGGCCCATTTTTTCCCCAGTTTCATTAAGGAAGAAGGGAATAACAACATCATGGAACCGAATTCAAAGGAGGAAGTAGAATATATTTTAATCTCAATGCAAAAGGATAAAGGTCATGGGCCAGATGGATGGACTGTTGAATTCTTTCAACATTTCTTTGAATACCTGGGGGACGACTTGGTCGAAGTGGTGGAAGAGTCTCGCAGATTGGGGACAATATATCAGCCTTTAAATGTTACTTTTCTGGCGCTAATCCCTAAAAAGGATCATCCCCTAACATTTGATGACTTTCGCCCTATCTCTCTATGCTCCTGTATGTATAAGATCATTTCAAAAGTGATAGCCACTTGTCTAAAACCTTTTCTTTATAGAAACATCTCGTCGGAACAATTTGGCTTCCTGGATGGAAGAAAAATCCATGAGGTTGTTGGGGTAGCTCAGGAAACCCTCCATAGCCTTAAGAGAAGAAAAAAAAAAAGGAGATATTGTAAAAATTGATTTGTCCAAGGTCTTTGATAAAATCAGTTGGATATATTTAAGGTTGCTAATGACTCATCTTGGTTTCAGGATTGACTTTATCAATTGGGTTATGAGTTGTATCTCTTCTTCAAGTATTGATGTCTTGATAAATGGTGCAACAACAAATTTCTTCAACCCTCAAAGGGCCTCCATCAAGGATGTCCCCTATCCCCTTTATTATTCTTATTGGCAGCTGAAGGACTAAGCCTGATGATCCATGAAGAAAAAATAATAGGGGAACTAAAAGGAATTGAAGTTGTTGCGAATTTTTTCATCACACACTTGTTTTTTGTTGATGACATCTTAGTTTTCAGTGATGGTAGCTTGGAAGATTGCAGGCGTATAAAGGATCTGCTGGCCCTCTTCCTGAAAGCCATGGGCCTTAGTATCAATTGTCAGAAATCCTCTATGACAATGGCTGGCCTCTCAAGGACTGAAGTGAACAAAATTGAAGGAACTCTCCAGTTTGAATTTAAAACCCTTGAGGACACTTTTAGATATCTGGGTTTCTTCCTAAATCCAAACTCATATCAAATTTGGGATTGGAAGTGGCTCCTAATAAAAATCGAGGCAAGAATGAAGCATTGGAGTATCAAATGGCTATCAAGAGCACGAAGGCTTGTCTTGATAAAATCGGTGGCGATGGATATCCTAGTATATTGGGTCGGTCTTTCAGGGGTTCCTAAAAGCATTGACAATTCCATTAATAAGTGGTGCAGCAGATTCTTATGGGAAGGATCAAAACAGGACCTTGTAACTCCCTGGGTGGCCTGGGAGAAAATATTCAGACCGAAATTTTGGGGAGGTTGGGGCATAAAAGAGTTAACTTCTTTCTCCAAGTCACTGGCTGCAAAGCTTGCTCGATGCCTTATAAATCTAGATAACCTCTGGACTTCTGTTATAAAGATAAAATACAATGACCCTTTGTTAATTACTGATTGGTTAAGATAACCTCAAAAAATAGGCAAAAACACGTCAATTGTTTGGAAAGCTTCTATTGATTCGGTAGATCTTATCGAGCAAGGCTTAGCTTGGTAGGTAGGTGAGGGGACCAGGGTAAGGTTGGGACAAGACCCTTGGGTGGGCTGCTCAGGGAATTTTTTTCTTTCTAGATATCTTATTGAGATGTTGAATGCTAGAGGCTTCACCAGCTTGAATCATGTTGCAAACCACGAAAGAACAACACTGTGGAGACAAGGATTGGCAATTGGGATAGACCTACAGCTTGAAGAAAGGTGGTTGGAGGAATGGGAGAAATTCATGAGGGATCTTCAAAACTCAAATATCAGGTTACAAGAAAAGATGGATGAACTCGGGTGGGTCCATTCCCTAACGGGGACATACACTCCGAAATTTGGATACAGTTGGCTCATGACACAGAAAGGTTAGGGTGCCCAGGTTTGGTGGCACAAACCATTGTGGGAATTGAAAGGGTTGGCAAAAACTAGGTTATTTTTTTGGTGTATACTCCAGAAAAAAGTACCTACCTGGGATTTTCTTCAAAAAAGGGGTAAGATAGGTCCGAGGTGGTGTATTCTGTGTAAGAATAGTTTGGAAATAGCTCATCATCTTTTTATCACATTTCATTTCACTATCAGCCTTTGGAATGAAACTCTCAGGATTCTAAAAATCCCTCAAATATGGGAAGGAGGTGATATTCAGGAAATGTGGAAGAAGTGGTGGCAAGATGCACCAAATGACAAAGTCAAAAACATCCCCCTGTTGATATCTTGGGGAACTTGGATTGCAAGGAATGATGTTATCTTTAAAAACTCTATAGTTCCCATAAGAAAACTGGCAGCGAAAGGAGTTTCAATATATGAATTCATCCCAAACCCCCAACAAGCACACTCTCTTAGAGTCATCCAACTGTAAATAATCAAAGGAACTATCCCTTGGGCCTATTTTGATGGTGCCTCAGACCCACAAGATAGATGCGAAGTGGTTCTATTCATTCACTTCCCCTCAGGAAAAACTCTCAAAGCTTCTATTAGGATGGGGCAGGGGACAAACAATTTTGCAGAGTTAAAAGCTTTACATCTTCTCTTATGATGGTTCACCCTCTTAAGTTGTAGAGAGGTCAAAATCTTTGGAGATTCTCTAAACATTGTCAAGTGGTTCAGTGGGACTCAACGTTGCTTAAATTACATCTTGCATCCATTACTTAATGAGGTATCTAGATTAAAAATTATTTTTAACGAGATATCTGTTTGCCATATTTACAGGGAGCGGAACCATGAAGCATACATTCTTTCTAAAGAGGGCATTCGGCATGATCTGGGGCTCTGGATAGCCATTGAAGTAGAAGACGGGTTGGTTCGAAATCTCGAATAGCCTATTTTAAACTGAAGAGCTATTAATATTTTTGTAATTATCTTCATATATTTTCAAACTCATAACACACTCTATTTTTAGTCTCACGTATTTCAAATGAATATCTTCTATCTATCTCTGTTTCGGGTTGTTTTCCTCTATGAGGAGGTTTGGGAGACAGGGAGAAAAAACTCAAAGTTTTTCTGTTTTTTGTCTAAAAATTGGACCGGTGACTACCACCTAGTTTCACAGATCAAAAGGAGCTCAAATATGGCTCATTCCTTATGTTACCTCCTGTTTCGAGTGATACCCCTAGAAAGGGAACCCGGGGGGGAAACATGGACGCTGAGTATACACTCATTTAGATATTAGTAGTGAACTTTTCTTCACTAGCAGTAACTCCATCTCCTTTCTGAAAAGGAAGGAAATGCAGTTTTTTGAATGCATCATGCATATCCTATGTAACTCTCTATGATATTAATAGATAGTTCGATTTTTTCTTTGGGAAAAAATGCTAATTTAATTATAATTATCTTATTAATATTAATTATTTACTGAAATTAATTAATACAAAAAATATTTAAAAATTAATTAAAATATAATATAATAATATTATAATTTAATTATATTAAAATTATGATAAAATATTATAATTATAATATAATTCCTATAATAAAAACATAATATTTGGTATATATTAAAAAGTTAAATTTTTTAAAACAAAACCATGTTACGTGAGGTTTCATTGAGAAGGTAGGAGTATTAACGAATTTATAAGGAGTGGAGGGTTATGGAGGTACAAGGGAAGTCAACGAAGGGATAAGGTGACGTGAGGGTGAGGTAAGGCAGGTATAAGGAGGTCAAGAAAAATATTATGTTAAAAAATTTAACCCTTCGCATAAAACCAAATTGCAATCGGAGTTCGACATTTTTAAAACAAGCACATAAAAAAAATAATTGATATTTGCGATATGTGATTTGTGATGCAAAATCATTTCGGATCACATATTTGAAATCAAAATTTTAAAATCACAAAAAATTTTTGGATTGTGTTTTTTTAGATTGGGATTTTGGAAAGAATGAGGTGTTAGTGAAGTGGGGCTCACGTGAATTAACAATCCTACAAATTGGACTCTAACCACTTTACAATTTTGGGATTTTGGGTTTGGAAATTTGTTTTAAAATAAAAAATTGGATGAAATTACCAAGATCCAGAAATGTGTTTTCATCTGTTGTACAATTTAGCTGGGTCATTTTGTAGGACTGTTAGTGAAAAATAAAAGAATTAGTAAAAATAAACTAAGAGTTAATATTCACAATAAATGACTATTTTAATTGCCAAAATTGAAATATCATACATTTTTTTACATTTTTTAACCCTGGTGAAAAAAATGATAAAACTTCAAAGGAGTGACATTTAAAAATCGTTTGAACAAATGAGGCGAAAGAAGTATCGATGGAAAGCTTGCTAAAAATCGAATTCAATGAAATGATCAAAATGAAAATCCGATAAAAATGAAAAAATGGAAAAATGATGATTAACTAATTGGAAAAGGTGTTTAGCCAAAAATTAATAGAAAGGGTCCCCATTATTTGAAGTAAATAATTAAAAAATGGGGGGTGTTGAGTTTTTCCCTACTACACTACCCCAAAATTTCCTACAACTATTTTTAAAGCACCAAGAAACAATAAATATAATAATGATCTGTCTTGTCACCATGATGATATTTGTCCAAGCAATTTTTTTTCTTAAATTTCTACCCCAATATTACCTAAACCTTTTTTCAAGGCACTGATAACCTCCAATGATGCCATTGAAATATATTTCTCTTGGGATCCTCCCAATTCTATTAGATTTTCCTTATTAAAAAAATACACTTTGACTTATTCTAAGGCTTAAAACATTGTCTTCAAAGGATAATCAATGGAAAAATGATTATGTGGATAAAGGAAGAAAACACCATTGTTATCCTTAGACTTAGGAAAGTTTGGATGCTTAATTGTTGTGATGTTTTTGTCATCCTAGGAATCCTTCCTCCTAAACAACCCCAACTTAGATAGTGACCAAGTTTCTACCTAGTCTATCAAAGTCTACAACTTTTGAATCCAAGTTGTATCCCATTGATTAGGAGATCATGTATTTTTCTTAAAATTTAAAGTGCTCGAAACTATATTGAACCTAAGCAAACGAGTAGATATCATCATTGCAATTCCGGCACCGCGAAAAATTTTAAAAACCGATGTCGTATGAGGGAGATATCGCGTTCTAATCATTTTACCAAACAACTAAATTTTTGTGACAAGAGTGACTGGGATGCCCAGTCAGCATGTAGGTACAGTCAGAAAAAATAGAATATTCCAGGAATATTCCATTTTCTCAATCCAAATAGGTTTTGCCAAGTGTCAATTTCTGGATCGTTGATGTGGTTTGGTATGGATTTTTGTGGGCCATTGGATGGGTGACACATGGCCAGCTCGGAGGCTACCACGTGTCACCTGTACAGAGGACCAAAATTTTGTTTGGGTCTGGGGGGGTTCAACCCCATGACCTTCGGCGCACCCGCATAACCTTCGAACAACATCGCTATTCATTGTTGCTTACCATTATAACACTCTTTATCTATTTAACGTGTTAAGTTTTGAAGGTTTGGGGGAGAGGGGGGGGGGGCGCCGGTGGGCCCAAATAATGGTCACGTGGTAAGTGTTATAAACCGGCAGCTACATAAAACATGACCTCTGACGGTTCCAAAGAGTTAATCTCTACAGGTGTTAATAACTATATCACATGCGTGGTTCCGTCGAGTTAGGCTGACGGTTAATGGAACCTCTCCATTACATGGTTTCGCTCCGAGTTTGTTGTGGAGGTTTAAACCATGACCGCGGGGTTTATGGGGGGGTTGGCTTGTGACCAACCCACCCCTAACCACCATATATTAATGTTAATGGTTTATAAATGGCAGACTTTTAGCGCGCAGTCAAATTAGGTGGAAATTACTATTTTAATTGTAATTAAACTGCAGTTCTCCACATTTAGTGGAGCATTTGTAGCTGTGATTGGGAAAATGGCTAGGGAGGTCAATTTTCGACCAATTTGAGTGAAACAAGAGACTGTATAGAATAATTAGAGCATTATGGAGCCACTGGTGCAGAGAAAAAAACCATTAGAGGCTTGTAAACACATGTATTTTCAATTTTGAGCATAATGACAAAGAGGGACAGGTCATTCGGAGCTGGACCAACAGATGTAGCCCAAGAGGGGTGAATTCCTTCATCATGCCTACTGTGTAAAAATTATGTATGATGTTTTTTCCCTATTATACACTTTTTTTCAGTGTTATTTAGTCTTATTTTCATGCTTAAAACTCACAAATTCATCTATGTTTGATGGTCAATTTACTCATTCCTTAAGCAAAAAAATGGAGACAAATTGTACATGTTTTTATTACTGAAAGGAAACTTAGCACAACAAACTAATATAGTCATTTCAAATTAGGTTGGTATCGGAGCTAGAGTTTATTCTCTGGTGTTGTCGTGTGCAAATATTTGTTTAACTTTTTGCAAGTGTTCACATGCTTACTACGTTCAAGCTTAAGAGAGGAGAAGGCAAATTGGTGGTAGTAATAGGTTCTCAAAGTGAGCCACAACAAAGGAGGGCAAGATTGCCACATTCTCCACCACCTAGTTCACCTCCAAAAGAAGCAGAAGCAGCATTAAGCATGTCTCCAGAGGAAGAAGAAATCCATGAAGAGGCGGATCCCAAAGAAGAATAAAGAGTGTTCAGGAAAGCATTCCTTGACATGACTGAGATGGTGAGATTCATTTATCAAGAAAGGAATGAGTGACTAGAAGGAGAAGGATCCAAAGATCACAAGGAATGACAGGGATCATCATGAGGTCACAATGATGAAGATAAATCAAAGAAGGGAAATGGAGGAAATGGAGGCAGTGGAAAGTCGCCATCCTCACCCTCATCATCATCATCCTCTACTTCAGCTTCAGTACATTAGCCACACAAGTCAAAGAACACTAGTAAAAGTCCTTTCTAAAACTTGATGTTAAGTTTGAATTGCCAATGTTTAATGGTGAAGTCAATGCATAAAATCTTGATAATTTGATTAGGCAATTGGATGTCTATTTGAGAATTCAGAACCTTCATGATGATGATACCAAAATCCAACTAGCTTCATTGAGAATGGAAGGTGAAACACTTGTTTGGTGGGAAACCAAGACAAAGGAGGATATCAAGAAGCATGGTAATATTATTCTATCATGGACTGATTTCATTACTGCAATAAAACAACATTTTTATCCATTAGCTCATATGCAGAAATCCATAATGAACTGGAAAAATTTTAGACAATTGAAAGGACAGAATGTGCACGAATACACCCAAGAATTTAGGAGAAGAACTCTCTTATTAGGGGTATATTTTCAAAGCCAGGATACTTTTCTCAAGTACATAGGAGGCTTACATAGCTACCTAAAACATATTATTCTCATGTTTAACCCTACAATCATAGATGAAGTTTGTGTTCAGGCCACACATCTAGAAGCTAGAGGGAAAAACATTATTGATGAGGGTAGGAAGAAACATTTTAAGGGGAAAAACCAAGAGAAGACTTCAAAATGTAAGTTCAAAAAGAATGCATCTGTGACAAGAAAGAGGGAGAAAAAGTAGTTTGTAAACATTATTCAAGAAAAGGCCATGAAGAGGAAAATTGTTGGAAATTACATCCTGAAAAGAGGCCCAAACATCAGAACAACAAAGGGAAACAGAAAACTGCAACTACAACTCAACATTATTTAGGAGAGGATTCAGGTGATGAATCTAAAATTACAGCCATGGGATTGAAGAACATGAAGGGGAAAGAAATTGAAACAAAACCCAGTACTAGTACATCAAACTGTCACATACAGCTCCAAATGAAGAAGAGAGAATTGAACTGTTTCTTGTGAGGGTCATATCCAAACATACCAAGATTGACACATTGTTTGACAGTGGGTCACAAGCAAACTTTATCTCTGAATACTTGGTCAAGAAACTCAATCTTGAGACCATTCCACATCCAAAACCATATCCACTTAGGTGGATTTGTAAGGATGCAAATTTATAGGTTTCAAAGAAGTGCATATTGCGCTTTGCAATAACTACACATTTTGTTGACACAATTGAATTATATGTGGTTCCGCTTGATATTATAGGTATGGTGTTGGGAATTCCTTACTTGTATGACAAGAAATCTATCTTCCATCGCCATGAGAACAAATACCATTTATTCAAAGATGGCAAGGAGTGAATTGTTAGAGCACATCGTAAGAAGACAAATATTGTAGTAAATGCTGGACAGGTAAAGAGGCCGGTGAATTCAATTAATAATTTTGTTCTTATAAATATTAAGCCTAAAGCTGATGTTAATCATGAATCATTTGAGGATTTTGATCCTAAGTTGAAATCAGGTTTATACGATGTAGTTGATTCACATCATGAGATGTTTCAGGAGCCAACATGATTTCCTCCAAAAAGGGAGATTCAACATGAGATTCAGTTGCAAAAATATTGTCCTCTTCCAAACATAGGCATGTATCACATGTCGATAATGGAGAATGTTGAAATAAAGAGGCAAATCAAGGACATGTTGGACAAGGGACTCATAAGGCCAAGCACTTCTCCATGCGGTTTAGCCATAGTCTTGATTCTGAAGAAAGATGGGACTTGGCACATGTGTGTATACGTTAGAGCTTTGAGAAAGATAATGGTAAAGAATATATACCCACTCCCAAGGATAGATGATTTGCTTAATCAGCTGAAAGAATCAAAGTTTTCACTAAGTTAGATTTACGAAGTGGATATCATCAAGTAAGAATTGCAGAAAGTGATATATGGAAGACTGCCTTAAAAACCAAATAAGGACTCTTTGAGTGGTTGGTTATGCCGTTTAGTTTGTGTAATGCACCGAAAACTTTCATGCATGTTATGGATAATGTTTTGCATCCATTTCTTGATTAATTTTTGATTGTGTATTTAGATGATATACTCATTTTTAGCAAAACAAGAGAAGAACATGTCTTGCATGTGAAAAGGGTGCTTGATGTTTTGAAGAAAGAAAAATTATTTCTTAAGATGTCAAGTGTGAGTCCAGAAAGACTTCTCTGGTTTATTTGGGACACATTTTAGGAGGAGGCGAGTTGAGAATTGATCCTTATAAAGTGGAAGCCATTTTGAATTGGCCCACTCCCAAAAAAGTAACTGAAGTAAGAAGTTTCTTAGGCAAAGCTCAGTATTGAAGAAAGTTTATTGCTAACTTTTCTGCCATAGCAGCTCCTATGCATGCAGTGACAAGTGTGAAGAAAGGCTTCCAATGGGGAAGCAAACAACATCAAGCTTTTGAAGCTTTAAAAGACAAGATTAGTTCAGCTTCGGTCCTTGCATTACCGAATTTGAGACAACCATTCGAGATACAAACCGATGTTATTTATTATGCCATGGGCATAGTACTTTTGTAGCATGGTAAGCCTATCGCTTTTCATTTTGAAACATTCAATGGTGTTGTAACTAATTATCCTACATATGAAAAAGAGCTATATGCGTTGGTACAAAGCGTCAAGAAGTGGAAACACTACTTTATGGGTAAAGAGACGATTATACATACCAATCACCAACCATTATAGTACTTGCAATCGCAAAGAAAATTGCGGCAATCATGACATTTCAGGTGGATGGGATTTATTCAACAGTTTCACTTGGTTATAAGGTACAAGAAAGGTATTTTCAATAAATTTTCTGATATGCTTTCAAGGTCAATTATAAGTGATTCTACTTTACTTAAAAATTATTCTATTGTACATGAGAGTTACATAGAATAATATGCACATGATGCTGATTTTCAAGATGTGTATGCTAGTTTGAGTGAAGGGAATCAAGTTGAGGAAAATGATTATCACATGCATAAAAATTTACTGTTTCATTTGGGAAAGTTGTGTATACCACAAGGAGAGAGGCTTAGTGTCATGAGAGAGGCTCATTTGTCTCTTATTGTTGGACACTTTGTGTTGGTTCAGAATTGTAATCTACGGATAAATTACACTTCCCTAGACAGGTGCTAATCTAGAACAACAAGTGAAATACCATACTACTATTTCTCCTAACTTAGAACAGATATACAGAGAGGATTGGAGGCTTACTTGTTCAGTCACTTCCAAATGGCTCCTTCTGTCGCTTCTGTTGTAGCTTTAAATTCAAGCAGTTTGTGAGCTGAATGCTTCCTACAAGAAAGAACACTGAAACAGCAAAAGACGCAACAATATAGATATCTATTCAAGCTAGTTAGCTAAATCAGTAAAGCATAAACTACATTCATCAACCAAGATCTTACAATATGGAAAATCAAAGTTAATACAGATGCATGTAGGGAAAAATAAGAAGTACTCTTTATTGATGATAGAAGGAGAGGTTACAACCTAGTGAATGATTTGAAGTGACCTTCCAGCAAATTTCCCAAGCCTCATCACAGCATAAATCTCTCCAGCAGTAGCTTCACAAATCTAGCTCTCAATTGAAAATCCTCTAACATTTCTCTACTCAAATTCTTCCTTCTCAAACACTTAGATCTGTGTTCAATTTATATATGAACTGTAGGTTGTTTTTCAATAAATAACTTTCCAAAAATAGGAAAGACATGTTTCCATCCATGTAGATGTCAAATGGACACTTGGATTCGAAGCTTGACACATGTGAACTCTTCTAGAAGGAACTGGCTAAGTGGAGATTCCGGAACAATGATAATTTCACTCCCAATGTGACCAATGCACCTGTGAATGTCAGGAAGTGCTTTGCAGAGCAGCCTTGCATGGGGTTACTTACATATGAAACGCACTTAGCCCTTAGAGCCTGCGTTGGTGAGCTCTCATATGCTATATTAAGCTTCAAACCATGGAAACCTTTTCTTGATGAAAGTCTTTCTTGATTTGTCTTGTTTCTTGTTTTAGGGCATGTAGAAACTAAAATGATGGGGAATGATAGACCCCTGATCATTGGTCATGGAGATGATGTCCAGTTAACCAGTTCATTGGGAATGATGCCCAAATTGATCTATAACACTTTGGGGTAAGAAAAACAGTGGCGCATCTAGAGAGGTATTGCTATTGGCCTCACATGATAGATACTGTGTCACGTTTTATAAGAGGTTGTTCTATGTGTGCAACAAGAAAGCCTAGAAATAGGAAGCTTGGGTTGTACACACAAATACTAATACCATCAAGACCATGGGAGAGTGTCTCCATGGAATTTTTTGGAGGTATACCTGTGTCAAGAAAACAACATGATTATCTTTATGTAGTTGTGGATAGATTTAGTAAAATGTGTATAATTATGCCATGTAAGAAAACCATTATTGCTGAAAAAATTGTTGAAATTTATTTTCAACATGTATGGGTTCATTATGGATTGCCAACTTCTATTACTAGTGACAGGGATTCTAGTTTCATTGGGAATTTTTGGTCCAATCTTTGGAAGATGATGGACACAAAGTTGAAAAAGAGTACTACTTTTGATCCGCAAACTGATGGCCAAATTGAGGTGGTGAACAGAACCATTGTGAATCTATTGAGAGGATATTGCAGCAAACATCCCAAGTTGTGGGATGAACAACTGCATTACATTCAACACACTTACAACTAGGCAAAGCACTCTTCTACAAATACTTCACCTTTTGAATCCCGCTTTGGGTATTTTCCGAAATCGTCATTAGACTTCATCTTTGAGAAGGATGTTGCAATTGACGGGCATAGTGATATTGAAAAGGCTCGAAAGTTTATTGAGAAAATTCAGATTATTCATCAACAAGTTCAAGAACAACTTGAGAAGAGTCAAAGAAAATACAAGGAGAGGCATAACAAACATAGAGTTGATCACAAGTTTCAAGAAGGAGATGAGGTATGGTTGCACATAAGAAAAGAAAGGATGCAAGGAGAAGGTAAAAATCTCAAGCCCATTTGCTATGGTCCATTCAAGATCATCAAAAAAGTTGGTAATAATGCCTTTCAGCTTGACTTGCCTTTATATGTGCAAATGTATTCAGTTTTCAATGTTGAAGATTTACCTTTGTATGAGCCTCCTTTGATTGATGATCAAGGGAGTGATGTTTAGCTGTCGTCTATAGAAGATTTCTTGCCAAAAATTCAGGAGGAGCTCAAGGAGGATACCATCCTTGATAGGAGTACACGAACATATAAGAGGGGAAGTGTCAACTACCTTAGAGTTGGGCTCAAAGGCAGTACACCAAGTAAGTCAAGGTGGATGGAAGTTGGAAAGGTGAGGGAGTTGTACCCTCATTTTCTGAACAGGTAATCAAATTATTTTGGGGTCCAAAAGCTTCCCAATGGGGAGATGTGATCAGGAGATCATGTATTTTGATCAAAATTGAAAGTGCTCAAAACTGTATCGAACCTGAGCGACCAGGTAGATCTCATCGTTACGATTCCAGCGCCATGAACGGTTCGAAAAACTGATGTCGTATGAGGGAGATATCGTGTTATGATCATTTTCCCAAATAACTAAATTTTTCTGACAGGAGTGACTCGGATGCCCAGTCAGAAAGCAGGTATAGTAAGAAAAAATAGAATATTCCAGGAATATTATGTTTTCTCAATCTAACCAGTTTTCTCCAAATGTCAGTTTCTAGATCGTTGATGTGGTTTGGTATGCATTTCTGTGGGCCATTGGATGGGTGACACATGGCCAGCCTAGAGGCTGCCACGTGTCCCCTGTATGGAGGACCAAAATTTTGTTTGGGTCCAGGGAGGTTTGACCCTGTGACCTCCGGCACGCTTGCATAACCTTCGACCAACTCCGTTATTCGTTTTTCTTACCATTATAGAACTCTATATCTATTTAACGTGTTAAGGTTTGAAGGTTTGGGGGGGGGGGGACCACCGACAGTCCTAACGCGCCGACAACCCAAAATAGTGGTCACGTGGTAAGTCTTATAAACTAGCAGCTACATAAAACATGACCTCCAATGATTCCAAATAGCTATGCCCTGCGGGTGTTAATAACTATATCACATGCGTGGTTTCATCAAGTTAGGATGACAGATAATGGAACCTCTCCATTACATGGTTCTGCTTTGAGTTTGTTGCGGAGGTTTAAACCATGACCGCAGGGTTTATGGTACCACCTATCAGAATAGTGGTAGTGGTGAAGAGCCCCAATACTATCTATTAAATAAGTTATGAAACCACATTTAGTTCAAAAAGTGATGAAGAGTATGCTATGATATCACTTGTCATGGATCTACACTCTACAGAAACTTTACTTTGCAAATATGAGAATCTTTCTGGCCTATTATTTCACCTAAGGTTATTTGGAACTACCTTATCTTAGTTGTAATGACTTGGCTTGTCTACACCTACTACAACTAGACTACACCTCTTCACTTAAGGTATGCCCATAACTTAACCTTAAGCTACAATCTATCAAGTGAAACTAAATCCTAATCAATTAAGTTTATTCAATACTATGAATATCTTCAACCATGAACTTCATAACATCCAAAAAATAATTTAACACAATCAATATTTAATACTTAGCCAACATGATTAAAGAAAGAAACAATAACATCCAATAAACATAAGGAGAACACAATGCACATGTGTAGGAAACACTCTGGGTAAGTTCCTTAACTTTATTATATGGATCAATGTCACATACATATGCAAAAAGGTAGTTGTAACCTCTTACCTACAACTGTGTTACAAATGAAAAAATAATTCAATGCAATATTTCGTTCTACCGATCGCTCAATAAACTTATAAAATCCAACCCCTAAAGCAACCATAGGCCTACCTCCATCAAGTCTTGGTCTTCTCCTTATTTTTACTCAACTATTTCAATTCACCCTATTATGCCCAACCCTAAAGTTAGCGCAATCATAGATCACTTTTACACTCCTTGTGAATGATTCATCCTTCTAATCCTTAACACTTTTGAGGTGTCCTAATTTTATATGATACTGTCTTTACACTTGCAAGTCCTTTCACTATATGGTGAACCCAAGTGCCATATATTAATTTTGACTCCTTTCATGACTTTTTGTTGAGGAGGTAAATCCCCTCTGCGGACAGAGGCGATCCCTACTAGCCCAGCAGGGGTCTAGCAACAATCAAACAATGTTATGACGCAAGTCCCTAGTTATGAATGAAAAGGCTGGAGATAAGAGCCTACCTGGATTCCAACGCTAGGATCTGAAGAAGAAGCGTCCCCGTTCCTCAGCCTTGGCAGATCACAATCCCTCCACGATCTCCGCGGATGAACACCTGCACATGGAAGAAACGAACAGATACAAGCATAGAAACCAGCATACGTAACTAAACGTCAGTCAGAAAGGACGTTACTCACATTAACATGATGGAAAACAGAGTGGAACCATAATCATAATCATCTATTAAATAACCAGCGAAGAGAGATTACAACCAAGTTCTGACGTCGCGGTTTCCTTCGGATGGGTCTCCAGTCGTCCACGTCTCGCAAAGCTCGCCAAGGAAAGGGGAAACCTCTCCAGAGTCTCGTGACAATGGTCTCCTTACTTGAGTCAGCCTTAAGGGAAAGAGAGGATTCTTTACAACACAAAGGCTCTTGAGAATATGGAGATTCAGAGCTTAGGCACTTCAAGACTAGCTTGCCATGGATTTGAGCAAGCTTTTATAGATGGGGAAGGAGGAGTTGGGATCCCTATTATTATGGGATTGGCCCTATCAACAAGGAAGGTTCCATGGGAGGTGGCAAAACCACTTCCCTTCCATAGAACTCCCGCAGCCAAACCTCCCAACTCAAGATAGGCAATGGTTTGTGAGGTTGTTGGAACTCAACTTCCACCGTCCTTATTTAAAAAACAGTCCCTAAATTGGGTGGCGCGACTACGGCTCTATGACAGAGCGCCAGTTGGTGCAACCTCTTTGCAGGATTTTCCCCATTGGCGCGAGTACTGAACTGACTGCCCGCGCCAATGCCAAAAGGGATGTTTTTCATGATTTTGCAAGGAGATGTATCAAGGGCAAATAAAGCTCATGCTTAGAGGAATGCATTGATGATGTTTTCAAGGCATGACAATGTTCACAGGTCACAGAATGGGTCCTCCATTTTGTGGGACGGGGAATGGTAGGGACGGTGACAAATTACTGTGTAACAGATGCCCCCTAAAGTATGAGGCCCGAGAGAGAGAGGGGTGAAATGCTTTATGAGAACATGTTCAACTGAAGGCCTGCCGTCGGAAAACCTGCGCAGAAAGATATAACTGATATCTCAAGTACATGATGTATAAGTGGTATGGACGCAGCCATCCGAAACAGAGTATGCTATAATCCGGATCCAGGGTATGGGCGCAGCCATCCAACTCAGATCAAACAAATAGACTCAGGTATGGTCGCAGCCATCCAATCAATGAGTCATGTACATAATGATAATAATCCACAATCGCAGCCTGGATTACAACAGACACAATCCAGGGTCTTGCGCTCCATCTCGACCCAACAGAGTACAAGTTCAAGCATGTGAATGTGTGAGCTGAAGTCGAACATGCAAGAACATCGTCTGATTACCAGCCAATGATGAAAGCTGTTAACAGACGCGAGAGGAACCACCAATAATGACAATGGCCCTCAAGGTACTACAGGTACAATCTACGGCGTGTGAATAAATGAGTTGATGTCGAACACCCGCAGAATCACTCGATCAGAGGTCAATGATGAAAACCCCACGTCGAGTGCGACGAACCTGCCATTAAGGCATGCAGGCTCCAAGGTACCATAGGGAGTCTCTAGACCAACTTTCTGGATAATGAGTTGATGTCGACAGGAAGTGACCTTGATCGAAGGTGGGCCATAATGATTCCCACATCATCGACACGAGACAGAGGAACATGATGTTTTTGTTGTGAATCGGGATCGTATGAGAAACAGAGGAAGGTTGATATTTGCAGAGGCCAACTTCTCTTGAACACATGAACGGCACGAAAATGGACTTGGCATTATTTGACATCAGCGGATCAGAGGTCATGGCGACGAGGCAGTGAATAGATGAGAGGTCAAAAGAGATTACCCAAACCCATGGAAGCAAAGTGAAGCAACGAGATGAGATGTCCCCAACCCGACACGAATGCAGACAAGTGCCATGTTCAAGAGCGACATACTGCCGACGACAACGACGATGGTTCCATTTTTCCCCCACCATTTCTGGCGAGTACCCCAATTATGTTTTAATAACAAGCTTGAAGGGGATAGCATATGCTTGCGATATAAGTCCGCCCTTCGGGTGAATCCATCCTAGTGCATTTAACGAGTCCTAGGAACGAGAAACTCGTAGAATGTCATTTCGACTAGATCCGATGTCATCAGGGTTTAACGAGTCTGACAAAGGAAGAACTCGGCGTCTTTTCATGTTTAGAGAGTTTGAAAAGACAGCGGAAAAGAAAACTCCACAGGTCCCTTTTCGTAAATAGTTCCCCAGATCCGAAAAGGTAGAAAACAATATCAGGGAAAACCTCCTAGTCGCGATAGGCTAGGGTATTCCTTTTTCGTAATCGATCCAGCCCAGCCCGAAAAAGGGTTAAACTTATACTGGGTGAATGTCGATTCGTGTCCATTTTAACGAGATCGAAACGACAGGGGCCTCGGCGATCTTTTCATATTTAGAGAGTCAGAAAAGAGCTGAAAGATGACTCCAGAGTGACTTTTTCGTGTATTTACCGAGTCCGAAAAAGTATAAAATACAACTCGTTTCCATCGTTTAAGTCGCAAAAACCTGCTGCTGCACATACCAAACAAGCGTAAAATCCATTTTTGACATATCATATGCAAATATTTGATAAAAATAACTTTTAAAACTCATTTAACGTCGAAAAAGTTATAAATATGTCTAATTGGTAAAAATAAAATTACTTTTTACTATTTACCTTGGTGGAAAGCAACAGTGGTCCTTTTGGAGCAGAAACTTCTGACGGTGATTGCGACAAATCCAGTTGACCATTCAGCTTCTCGTCTGTCACAGGTAAGAGGCGCTCTTTTTCTCTTCATTTCCATTCATTTTTTAATAGCTTTCCCTTAGAAATCAGTTTTGTGTGGCCATTTTTTGAATTTTAGGGCCGGGCCCATTGGCGCGGGTATCGGGCACGGACCCGCGCCAATGAGCTCTTTTTTGTAAAGGGATCGCGCCACATGGCGCAACTGTTCGCAAAACAGCCGCGCCAGTGGCCGAACCTTAAATTTCGCCCAAAATTTCGATATTTAGACCAAATTGCTTGAAATTTAAAGCTCATCAAAGATCTAACTAAGGGTTTTTGACCATGTGAATGTAGATAATCACTCAAAATGGCAATCGAATGGAAGGAACGAGAGCACGGAGAAGAGGATGAACTGGCTATGCAAAGCCAAACTTGCATGAACGCTCTTAGAAACTGTGGATTGAAAAAGTTCTTCCTCACGCCATGTTTACGAGCTCAGCCCGAGCTCCTCCAGTATCTAATCAGTATCTGGGACGAACAGGAACAGGTGTTCAGGTTACGAGACCAGGTGTTGGAACTGGAGGTCACTGATGTTTATTTCATCACTGGATTGTCCCGTAGAGGTCCAATCCCTATACTGACTGGAAGCAGACCATCCGGGGAAAATATGGAACAGGTAATGGCACGGGTGTGCCCAGGGGCACAAACAGGATCAGGAAGCAAGAAAGTGGATATCCACACCGTCCCTGATCTGGCACTGAGAGTAGTTCTCCATACCATTACGCGGGCTGCTGGGTCGCAGGCTCCGCATGAGGCCACGAAGACTCAACTCCTGCTGGCCTCAGAATGCATGGGTCCCTTACTGTTCAACTGGGCAGAAGCAGTAACTATCAATATGAAAAGGCAGCTCACAAGGTGCAAACAGGGGAAACTGAAACAGTTCGGTTATGGTTCCATCTTGGTATCATTCATTCTGGAACGCTTACCAATCTTCCAGGGCCAAGGGGCCGCAGTGGCGAGTCCGATACCACGAGAGCCACGAATGGTTCGCTGGGCAGCATTGATGCCCAGATCTGGAGGTGGCCAACAGATGTCCTGGAGGCCAGAGTTTTTTAGGTGGTTACGGCGCCAGCTGATCGTCGTGGAAGATTGGCCCTATTCGGGAACTGACTTTACAGGGGACCCGGATCTCCCATTACCAGAAGGAGATGATTGGGACGAGGAGCTGGGTAAGACCTCATATTTTTTATTTTATGTTTATATGTTTTTTTTGTTAATACACATTCGTCTTAACACAATTATATATGCATGCAGATGTAGGACCTGAGAGACCAGCCGGGATGTCTCCAATCTCCCGGAGGACACATCTCGCCCCTGAGATTCAGGGGGAAGGCACTGGAGGAGATGAATTGATCTAGAACCTCGAGGGAATTTCCCACGAGATCCCAGACTATGCCCGGCTAGCAGACGTACCGATGGCATTCCAGCGCCACACGGTGGGAGTTCCGAGTCGGATCCACCGAATCCTGAGGCGCCTAGTGCGTGCAGTGACGTGCTACCATGAGCACCATGCGGATTAGTCCTTAGGATTTATACCACACCTATTTTTGAGAGACATAGTGTCTCAGGATGTACTAAGACGATTATGTATATTTTTTAGTTTTATGTGACACACTCTATGTAAACATTTCGATATCTATATATATACATATCTATTTCTGGATGAGTCTCTCTTTACATGTGATGATGACTTATAAATTGCGCAAATGTCTATCTAATACCAAATTTGCTACTGCATCTGTTAATGTATTCAAATGCCTGGGTATATGATGATATGTAATGTAATCAAAATTCCTTTCCAGTAATCGAATACGCAAATACAGACGTAAGATGGACGGGTTTCTTACCGAATAGTGTCCGTTCAGCTGTAACACTACGAGTTGTGAATCTAGGTACACGAGCAATTCACGGATACCAAGGTTTACTGCCTCGGTTAATAATTCCAACACGACACTATATTCCGCGATATTGTTCGTGGTACGTCCTAAACACACACCTTGCAGGTTAATCAACTCACCAGCAGGATCGTAAATTACCCAGGCTGCGGAAGACAGATTCCTGGTACTGCGGGAGGCACCATCCGCAAAACCAACAAATGGATGAATAGACATCTGCACAACCAGGAAGACCCGATCAGCAGAAAGATGTTTACAAAGCACACCACACTATGCACACAAATGACAATCACACACCTATGTACACACACCACACCAAGAAATCACTTCAGGCGTAGTACTTTTTAAGGTACAGCCCATTTCTGGGCTGCGCCAGTGGAACTCCTTCGTAATCTATAAGCTCGTAGGCCCCATTCTTCAAAATGCGCTTTACTATATAGGGACCGTGCCACATAGGCTGGAGTTTACCGGCTCCAAGCTTATCATGTGCCTGATCGTACAAGAGAACGAGGTCTCCTTCAATGAAAGAACGGGGAGAAATAGTTTGATCAAAATGAGATTTGACCCTCTTCTTTTGTGCTTCGATGATCAAAGCAGCTAGACGACGGGTTTCATCCAACCGTTCGAGATACAGAAGACGTTCTTCCTCAGGAGAAGTATCCGGTAAGAGTTCCACAGCTAATTTAAGCGAAGGAATTTCACATTCAACCGGCAGAGTAGCTTCCAGACCGTACACCAATTGGAATGGTGTGAATCCGGTTGCACTTTTAGCAGATGTTCGGTACGCCCAGAGAGCTGAGAACAGTTGGAGATGCCAATTGGATTTATGAATCCCAACTGTTCGCTGAAGCATAGTGACCAAAACTTTGTTCACCGCTTCAACCTGACCATTCGCTTGAGGGTAGTATGGTGTTGAGCTGTCGTGATGCAGGCCCAACGTTGAAGTCAGCTCCGCCATCATGTAATCGCGGAAATGAGTACCGTGATCAGTGACGATGGCTTGAGGAACCCCGAACCGTGCAATAACGTGGTTGAATAAAAATGAAGCAGCCGTTTTCCCGTCAACAGCTAGTGTAGGCATCGCCTCGGCCCACTTAGTGAAGTAGTCGACGGCGACAATGATATACGCATGCCCTCCGGCCGAGTGAGGGTTACACGTCATAAAATCCACGCCCCATTTCGCGAAAGGGCCGACGGTAATAACGGGATGCAATGGCAACGGCGGCGCGCGCATCTTGCGCTGAAAAATCTGGCATGGATGACATTTTCGGACTGCAGTGATACAATCCTTGAATATGGAAGGCCAAAAATAACCTGCCCGCAGAATCTTCTGGGCAGTAGCATACCTGGACATATGTCCGCCACAGGCGCCACTGTGGCGGTCATTCAAGACTTTCTCATCCTCTTCCAAGGTAAGGCATCATCGGAGCACCGAATCTACTCCAATGCGATATAAGGTATCTCCTACTATACGGTAGGGTTGGGACTGGTGCCGAATCCAACGGCGGGTAGTTTTATCCAACTCAGATCGAAATGTTGCGGTCTGAAGATACACTATGATGTCACGGTACCAAGGATCACGAGTATCGATAAGAAACAGCGTTTCGTCCGGTATATGGTCTTCAGAGTGTGAGGGAACAGAGTCTGTAGGGAGAGAACATATCAAATCCGTGAAGACCAATGATTTCGTTGACTTGGCAGTGGTGAACTCCAAGTCAAACTCCTGTAGGATCACGATCCATTTGGAGTACTTTCCCCCTAGTAATTGTCTAGAAAGAATATACGTCATAGGGTTGCAGTCTGAAACCACTGTTATCGTGCGCAAAAGGATGTAATGGCGAAAGCGTTGTACGGAGTGTACTGCTGCTAAGGCCAACTTCTCGACATGTGCATAACGCGTTTTCGGGTCGAGAAGGTTCCGAGACAGGTAATAAACAACATGTTCGTCACCGTTCTCGTCATCCTGCACCAAGACCATGGCGATGGTGCTTAATGTGGCGGCTAGATACAAAGTAAATTCGCGGTGGTAGTCCGGAGGACGAAGCAACGGAGCATTGACTAGCAATGTCTTCAGCTTCTCAAAGGATTCCTGAGCAATTTCGTCCCAGTGAAAGGGAACATTCTGCTTTAACAAACGAGTGAATCCTTTGGCCACCTCGGCATAATTCGGGATAAAGCACCTAAGAAAATTCGCTTTCCCTTGCAGACTCTGTAACTGATACAGGGAGGAGGGTGATGGGATATTTACGATGGCCTCAACCTTTAGAGGGTCAAGGCGAATTCCGTCTTTCGAGACTATAAAGCCTAAAAGACGGCCAGAGTCAACGCAGAAGACGCACTTATGAGGGTTGAGCCTGATATTGTAGCGTCTGCAACGAAGGAATATCTGGCGGAGATGCTCAGGATGGTCCTCTCGCTTACCCGAATGGGCTGGCAAGTCGTCCAGATAAGGCTGGACAATATGGCAAATGTCATGAAAAGCGTAGGACATCGCATGCTGAAACATGGCGCCAGCGTTTTTTAAGCCGAACGGGAGTTTTTTGTACGCGAAAGTGCCCCACGGACAGATGAATGTGGTCTTATGTTTATCCTCAGGTGCAATATTGATTTGGTTGTAGCCTGAGAAACCGTCCATTAAGGAATAGATCTCACTCCCAGCACATTCGTCGATAATCTGGTCGATAAACGGAGTGGGATAATTATCCTTAGGACAGGCGCGATTGATATCGCGATAATCCACACAGACTCGAATTGTACCCTGCTTTTTATCAACAGGGACGATATTGGACACCCATTCTGTAAGGGGGATAGGATAAATAAAACCCGCGCTCAGAAGTTTTTCAACTTCTGCCTTGATGGCGGCGGCTTTTCGAGGATGCATGGGACGTAAGTGTTGGCGCACGGGTTTCGCACCTGGGTAGGTTGGAATCTCGTGCACGACAATACTCGGATCAATTCCCGGCATTTCCTCGTAAGACCATGCGAAAACATCTTTGAATTCTTTGAAAAGCTCAGTATAGACTTGAATCTCCTCGAGAGAGAAAGTCACACCCACATGAATGTTCTCAACAATCCCCGGTTTAACGGAGATGTTGATTGGAACAGTTTGAGTAATGTTACTCAGATTACCCTCCGAAAAGACCTCGTGCATTAAGATCGGTGTTTGAAGAGGGGGGGAAGGAACCTGAGTAGCATAACGCTCCAGACAATCAGTCATTGCCCCCAAGCTGGGCATAAACGAGGAGCGATGATGTCCATCGCCCCAGGGCAGCTCCTCAAGAGACATAGTTTCAATGATAGCCTCATCTGAAGGAAAAGTCTCTCTAAGAGGATCAGGTGAATCAGCCTGACCAAGCCAGGGGGATTGCGAGTAGACGTCGAGAGCCATGCTCATCGGAGCATGCTGAGGAGGTGGAGGGTCCGATGCGGCAACAATCTCACAGTAGCTGATCTCTACTGGCGTTAAAGGCATGGATTCTCCAAACTCATATACCTGCTCAGGTGTAGGAATAAGCCAGGGGTCATCAGTCCTGGAAAACATGTTGACTTGAGCAGTATTCGGTGGCGGTGCGGGGAATATACCCATGAGGACTGGGTCTTTGAAAAGACCAGGTCCTATGCAGTCTGGGGGATTCAAAATTTGATCCACGTATGGCACGTTGTTCTCAGAGCTAGAGGTGAAAAATGACAACTGATCTACCGTGACAATCTTGCCCTCGTGAGGAAACTTAATGAATCGAAAGACGGTAGATGGCACGCAGAGCATAGCATGGGTCCAGCTGCGGCCAAGAAGTATATTGTAGTTGAGTTTAGCGTCAACCACTTCTACTTCCACGTTGACAGTTTTTCCCTGTAATTTGATCGCAAGACTCTCGAGAACTCCCAGGGGTTTAGACTCCCGACCATCAAATGCCTCAAGGGCATTGGGAGATGACGACAAGGCTGGAGAGCCAATGGCCTTCCAGCAAGCGGAGGACATAACGCAGGTAGATGCACCCTCATCTACGACGGCCCTATGAATGTTCAGACCGTTAATCCTGACTTGAATGACCAAAGCAATTTGATGTGGAAGCCGGGGAGTAAAATTCTCCAGATCGAAGGTGAGAAGGCTCGAGTCGGCGGGATCGATACCACCGATTGCAGACAGTAAAGCCTTCCGTTGTGAAGGAAAACTTTGAAGAACCTCAAGTGCAGACATGGCACATGGCGCTTGTGCCAGATCCTCAACGATACTATAATGTTGAGCAGCACGAGCATTTGGATTGTAAGAGGATCTTCGAAGAACACCCTTGGGAGGTGGTTTCACAACGGGTTCGGGAGTCGGCTTCTCGATTTCCAACGGACCGGAGGCAGGTGGGGGAGGCGGCCCTTCCGCAACTGCCTTCCCGGGTGCCTGCCGCGGTTCATTGTAATCCTTCGACCGCGTAGCGATAGTGATGGGTGCATTAGTCTTCATCATGAAAACTTGAGACCCAAACGGTGTAGATGGCGACGCCTGTTCGACCATCTGGGTCTGCTGAGATGGAAATGGCTCTTTTAAAATAGCCGGAGTCCCTTTAGAACCTTTAAGAAGTTGACTAACTTCGGACCGTCGTGGACAATCCTTAGTGTAATGGTCACCTTCACAGATGAGGCAAGGGAATTTCGGCTTACGTTGGGAGCCATCCTCAATCCGAGATTTAGATTCTGGTTTCGAGGCATCAGATTTTGATTTGCCTTTGCCCTTCTTCTTCCCCTTGGAGGATTTGTCCGTAGGATTGGCCTGGATGGCATTCACCTCCGCGGTTTTACCAGAATCAGATGAGGGGGAATTAGCAGAGGGATTGTTGGAAGAATTAACCTTCTGCTTCCCATTCGAAGACTTCTTCGAATTTTGAGAAACGGAACCAATGAAACCATCCACCGTAGGGGTAGGTGGAGCCTTAGTGGTTCCGGGCCGTGGAGCATCAGTCAAGATGTCATAAAGCGTGCCAGACTGCGAATAGACAAGATCCAGGTACTGGGCACGCGCGATAGCTTGTTCCTCCATCACACACGCTCCCATCGCAATATCCTGAGCGATTTTATTCACAAAGGAGGTGGTGAACCAATGAGTCAAAATCTGATCAGGTATGTGAAACTTGATCAGTCGACAACGACGCCGCCACTCATGTATGTGATCCGAGATGTGAGTGGCCGTGTCCTGCTTCAGAGAAGTCAGGAGGTGCGTCCCGGCCTCATACCGGACCGGTAACTGGAAATGCGTGAGGAAAGCCATGGCTAACGAGTTGAAATCTTGAAAAATACCACGGGACAGTTCTATGTACCACTTAGCAGCAGCTCCTGTTAAAGTACGCTGGAAAAGACGCAGACGAATCGAATTGTCGGTCCAAGAGTTAGACGAACACCAGAGGTGATACGTCATCACATGCGCCTGGGGGTCTTCGCCAGCTTTGCCCTCAAACTTGGGACAGTCACCTGGTATCTTGGTGGGAACCGGAGGCCAATATGGATTATGTGCAATCGGATCATTGGTCAACTTCGAAACGTCCGGCAGTTCCAAGGTAGCCAGGAACGGCAATGGAGGGTTAACTACCATGCCAGTCCCAGGATAAGGTCCGGTACCCGTGCTCCACGATGGTTGTGAATATCCCTGCCCCCACGAGTTCTGTCCCACAGGATTCTGACCGTAAGGGGCATAGTTCGTATAACCAGACTGATTTGGCTACTGGTAACCATAGTACGGGGCTTGATAACCAGGGTTCGGGCCCTGATTAGGTGTCTGCCCTGTATAAGCAGCGTTTGGATTTGGCTGCTGAGCGTAGGTAGAACCGGGTGGAGGAGGATAATACTGAGAGCCTCCAGGGTGGTTATAGTTCGGTTAATACTGACCATGAGGATAATAACCACTCTGAGGATGAGTATGCTGCTGATAAGTAGAACCCTGCGGCGCCTGGTACGTAGGGCGTAGCTGTTGATTTGGCTGCGGCGTTGAATGAACAGGCTGTTGAGCAGAGTGAACGGAATGAGAGGGCTGCCCTGAATGAACAGGTTGACCCGAGTGAGGGGGCTGGCCCGAATGACCAGGCTGGCCTGGATAACCAGGTGGTGTTGGTTGCGCAGGTTGACCTGGTTGTAAGTGGGCCCCAGGTTGTACCGGATGGGCCGGTTGGCCTGGAGGCGGGACACCGGGTTGTACCGGATGAGCCAGCTGGCCTGGTGGTGGAACAGAACCAGGTATTTGCTGGAAACCAATTTGACCTGAAGCAGAACCATAGGGTGGTCCTGGCTGATATGCAACGTTAGAAACAACAGGATACTGCGGTTGCATTGGTAAAGAAGGCTGGATTTGCCCCCCAGGACCATAGGCCTGTCTCGGTTGATACCCTAGCTGAGGCTGAGCAGGTTGACCAGCAGGGCTATAATATGGTCCTTGCGGATTGTACAATGGCCCCTGCTGGCCCGCAGGGTAGCCTTGGATGGGCTGTCCCTGTGGGTCATACAAATAGCCAGGTTGGCCCGTAGGTTGGCCCTGGAAGGGTTGTCCCTGCGGGTTGTAACCCTGGTTGTACGGTAAACCTTGAGCATATAGATAAGCCTCAGGAGCAGGAAGGCGCAAAACCTCCCCGTGCTCGTCAAACTGACCTGGGAACGCATACACGGGAGTGCCATCCTATGCATAGTGCGAAAAGAAGGATCGGTAAGGATCTTGGGGGACTTGTCCAGCTCCGGTGTTCGGCTGTTGCAAAAACAACCGATACTCCTCCGGAGAGATATTCTCCGGTATAGCAGTAGCTAGGTAAACGTCTTCAGGAGTTGGCCCAGCCCTGGTAGCAGATGCTGAGACAACAGAAGAAGAGGCAGCCACACAAACAGTGGGCCGAACGGGAACAGAAGTGACGGGCGTCGAAGGGGACACCCCGGGTGTAGTGACAGCTGGCCTCGAAGCAAGAGATGATATTCCCATAGAGGCTGCAGCTGAAATGATCTGACCCAAAGATCTGTATCCCTGTGGTAAAGAAGGACTGGCTGACGACATGGTAGCCAGCTCAGAGTCATCTCCCTCAAACAATCTTCGAGGGATGCGCTGATAGTCGTCAGACCCCAGAATTTCCTCACCAGAATCACTCATGGTTGATCCTGCCGTTAAATCACGCAAAAGACGGCGAGGACTAGGAGGAAAAACAGCAGCAACAAACGGTGAACCCGATGTAAGAGAAAGGAAATCAGCTCCTAATCTCAATTCAGACATAGGGTCCGAAAAGGGCCAATTGAACTCAACTGGTCCTCCAAAGGGTTGCTCGGCGAGAACCGGTCCCCCGTCAGGAAACTCGGAAACAACAGGCTGCTGTGGTTCAACAGAAGGCTGAGAAGCTTCTGAAGAATCGTCCGTGTAAGGACTACTAGTAGACGAAACCGATGGTTCCGCCACTGTGGCAAAAGACTAGAAGAAAAGAGCAAACACACACACGGGCTGAAAACGAGTTAAGACACACGATCAAACGGTCAACAAGCAATGTCTAAACGGGTGTGTAATCGTGGGCGATTAATTTTACCACATTGGAAAATAAGAAATTCTACCGTTTCATGTTTTAAGAGTCGAGAAACGATAAAAAGATGACTCTATCTCTTTCGGAGTTGACACAAGCGTGAAAGGACAAGCGCTTGACGGTCTTTTCAAGTTTAGGGAGTCAGAAAAGACCAAATGACTGCTCAGGAAAAAACTAGGCACAAAGGGTGTACCAAATATCCATGAACTGCAATATACACCTTGGTTTCAAAAATGAAACAGAAATCGACCAAGGACTTTCCGTACGTGCAGGTAGTCTCCCCGAATGCTGTGTTCGGTGTATCACGGGTATAGGGCGGAAGACTCGGCTTCCTGTGGATAAAGGATTGAAAACCTATGGGGGTCTCCCTTTATATACGCGACGGTACGGGGAGCACAAGTCCGTACTAGCGCTGTCTAAAGCCAACAGGCGAACGACAGCTGCTAGGTTTAACGACGCCGGAACACGTCTCTAACCTAGACCTTCTAAATATGTTTCGTTAAGTTCCAATGCTGCCTTAGGTTAATTGAATAAATTTTACAGTTGATCTTCAATTAAGTTTCAATTTCTAGGCCCTATCGTATGTAGTGTCTCGAAAGACTCCTAAATGCAAAGCTATATGCCACAGTGCAACATTTCGTTCGATGAAAACTAGTTAGAGAAGAGTTGAGAGCTTTTACACAAACGAAATGAACGGAAATCAAACAATGAGATCTCTAATGCAACTAATGCAATTGAAAATTTTTCCTTCAAAACACTAATCACTAGCGATATGGAAAAGATCACAATTTGCACTAATTGACACAAGCAAAAGAGATTTTTTTTTTTTTGATTTTTAGTGTTTAAGAGCTAATATGCACTAAACAATCTTGAAAACAAACGGAACAACTTGAGAAACGATTTTCAAGAGAGTGAAACAAACAAATTTCACTCAACAATACAAGCAATCAGATCCCCAAATCGACCAAAGCCTCTCAAAGCAAAGAAAAGACTCGAAAGCTTCCAATGGACCGTGTGATCTAGGTCCAAGGCAAGACCAAACGAATTTCGAATGAAGGAATGAACAATCACCCAAAAAACCCAATAAAACAATGAACAACTACTTAGAGGATGTGGAGAATCAATCAGATAGTTGACAGGACAATCAAAACACCAAAACTCCCAAGGAGGGCTCGATACACTAAGCCACTAGATGCCCTAGGGCTTAAAACATGAAATCGGTAGATAAAAGCAAACAACCAAAGGACAGAGGTGAATTCCCAGTCAAACAGGACTCCAACACACTCAGGCAGTCGGAAAATCAAGAAGAAAAACACTGATCAAATTCAGAGAGCTCAAAAATGAGAAAACTCAAAAAACTTACAGGGGTGGCACGACTGTAAGTGTGAAACTGGCGCCAGAAAGCAATTGGCGCGGGCTGGACAAAGGCAACATGCGCCAATTGGCGCGACTGTCGGGTTAAAAACCGCGCTAGTCGAGTTTCTCAGCCAAAAATTAAAAACAAGCTACTCCAGAAATAGACCAATGCAAGCTAAGCAATCCAAGAAGCAAAAACAAACAAAGAACCCAACCCAGAAGGTTCATCAAGCAAGGAAAAGCAAGATACAAACGGCAAGGCAAGACAAAAGACTCCAAGTTGTTCAGTCCGTAAACCAAACCGGAGATTGAATGAAGTAGCGTTGATCTTCTCCGCTAATGCAGGGCAAAAGCGTTTCGAAGGCTATCTGGCTGTACTTCAGGCTCCGTCTATAGTTTACAAATCAAACAACAAGCTGGATCCCCAGCGGAGTCGCCAATTGGTTGAGGAGGTAAATCCCCTCTGCGGACAGAGGTGATCCCTACTAGCCCAACAGGGGTCTAGAAACAATCAAATAATGTTATGACGCAAGTTCCTAGTTACGAATGGAAGGACTAGGAATAGAAGCCTACCTGGATTCCAACACTAGGATCTGAAGAAGAAGCGTCCCCGTTCCTCAGCCTTGGCAGATCACAATCCTTCCATGATCTCCGCGGATGAACACCTACACATGGAAGAAACGAACATATACAAGCATGGAAACCAACATACGTAACTAAACATCAGTCAGAAAGGACGTTACTCACATTATCATGATGGAAAACAAAGTGGAACCATAATCATAATCATCTATTAAATAACCAGCGAAGAGAGATTACAACCAAGTTCTGACGTCGCGGTCTCCTTCGGACGGGTTTCCAGTAGTCCACGTCTCGCAAAGCTCGCCAAGGAAACGGAAAACCTCTCCAGAGTCTCGTGACGATAGTCTCCTTACTTGAGTCGGCCTTAAGGGAAAGAGAGGGTTCTTTACGACACAAAGGCTCTTGGGAATATGGAGATTCAGAGCTTAGGCACTTCAAGACTAGCTTGCCATGGATTTGAGCAAGCTTTTATAGATGGGGAAGGAGGAGTTGGGATCCCTATTATTATGGGATTGGCCCTATCAACAAGGAAGGTTCCATGGGAGGTGGAAAAACCACTTCCCTTCCATAAAACTCCCGCAGCCAAACCTCCCAACTCAAGATAGGCAATGGTTTGTGAGTTTGTTGGAACTCAACTTCCGTCGTCCTTATTTAAAAAACAGTCCCGAAATTGGGTGGCGCGACTACAGCTCTATGACAGAGCGCCAGTTGGCACGACCTCTTTGCAGGATTTTCCCCATTGGCGCGAGTACTGAACTGACTGCCCGCGCCAATGCCAAAAGGGATGTTTTTCATGATTTTGCAAGGAGATGTCTCAAGGGAAAATAAAGCTCATGCTTAGAGGAATGCATTGATGATGTTTTCAAGGCATGACAATGTTCACAGGTCACAGAATGGGTCCTCCATTGTGCGGGACGGGGAATGGTAGGGACGGTGACAAATTACTGTGTAACACTTTTATATTGAACATCTGCATCTAAAAATTGCACTTGAAAATATGTTGAAGTTCACCCAAGGACATCTACCTATGCCCAAGTGTCCCCAAATACACCCAATTGCATCCAAGTGTTCCCAACAAATGTGTAACTAGTGGATATGTGTTCAACAACTATATCCCATGATTTCACTTTGTGGATGTTTTTTCTTGAAGGAAAAACTACCATTTGTTACAACCCGAAGTGTCAACCACCCAAATCCTTTGTTTTTCATGTAGTATAAGCATCCAAAATATTCTTTTTACAATATTATTCACCATGCATTATGTTTTTATATTGGATAGGATCATCTATCATAACCTCTCTTTTCCTTCTCTCACCAAGTTCCCTTCCAAGATTATTTTGTAGCATCCAATTAATGTTATCTAGCAAGGTCTATGGTGCACCCAATCTATGCAAGGTTGTCCAATATATCCATGATGCACTTTTCCATCATGCAAGGGCACCCAAAACCAACTTTTCTAGCCATCAACCTTCCATCATGTCCATTAGTGTTAGTCAATGACTACCAATTTGATCATGAAGTGAGGCACCTAAATCCATTCAAGGATAGGTCCTTATAGATATAATCCATGTTTAAATAATTGAAAAAGAAACAAATGGTGACCCATGCCTCATTTCAATCCTAATTCAACACACATCAATATAATTTTGATTATCTATGAGAAATTATCATGAGAAATTTGGCTAGATAACTTTTACATACTTAAGAAGTATTGTTGAAAATATCCATAATATGAATTGTTTTGTAAATATCGTGGGATTTAAAACATCCTTTGAACTATTTTCACTATGATATAGTTGTGAGAATGATAAGGAATTGTGGTAACTATAAATTTTCAATGGTCCTCCATACGATATTAATCTCTCATGATTTTTCTCCTTTGATACCATATATGATATACCGAGAGGGAATCAAACAATAGATGGAGGAGAGAACTGGTCAAAAACATGGGAGGTTAACTATAATGGGTAAATAAACATGGTTATGGGACATCCTTTTTAGAATATGAGTCTAGGAAGATTTAGAAAACAAATCTCCCTAATTATTTTTAGGGCTTGTGGGTGAACAAGTTGAAGCATGATTGGAGAGCAGGACGAGGTGCTTTTCATCAAAAGACTATAACACCAACCAGAAGGCCATGTGAAAATTTTAAAAATAATTTGGTGCATTATTCTAGTGGAAATAGGTTGAAATGAAATTACATATCACTACCTACATAATCACCTGAAAATTATTCAATGAGAGGTTTTGAAAGAAATATCTTCATCAATATTTTCAAGAGAAACATGTTGAAGCTTTTTGGTGCTTTAGTTTAGGTAAATTGAATAGAATAAGTGTATGATATGAGGTGAGATAGTGGAATATGTATGGATCAAATTGTGTTGTCTCGCTTCATGTCCAAATATGGAAACCAACATTGATTGTTAAAGTAATATATAATGCATGTTATGCAACAAAAAATATTTTAAAAAATGGGGACTATTTTGGGAGCATGAAACTGCCCATACCCTAGAAATCAAGAAACATGGGGTAGGCCCCTCATTTTATTTGAGGGATGTAGTTCTAGGCCACCCCCTTATGGAAATAGGGCCTCATCTTTGGATGCACAATTAGTGCTACCTTGATCTTTATGAGATCTTAATGAAAATGTGCTTGAGGGTTTATAGATTGCAATTGTTAAAAACTGAGTTTTTGTGAGACTTTATGTTAAATTCTTGAACACATAAAGCATGAAATTAACTTTGAAATAACAGAAAAAACAGAAAAATACACCATAAAAATAACCACAACACAACAAGTGATGAAGGAGTTCACCCCTTTTGGGATACATCTCCTTGGTCCAGCTTCTAATGGTTTGGCCCTCTTTCATTACGCTTAAAATGGTGATTACATGCATTTAAAGTGCTCAAATGGCTTCAAAACCCATTCCATCAGCTTTAGAATACCAAAAAATGCTTGTATAACCTCTTTCTAATCCGAAATTGGTCAAAAAGTGAAGAATTTATGAGCCTCCCTAGTTTTGCTGCTAACCGCACCACAATTTCCCCAAAATCCAGAACGGTCCTACAATTTCGCCCTTATTTCAGCTAACTAAGTGAATTTTTTCTAGACTTACAGGAAAAAATTTCGGAAAATTTATTTTTCCACTAACGCCTAAATTTCTAAATTCAAACTATATCATTTGGTGCTATTTTTTTTTTAATAAAGAAATGCCAGACGGTTTTGCTAACCGTCGGCAGTTAGTGGTCTATGTCACATGATGGGGTGGTGGTGGAAGTTTTGGGTAACGAATAGTCCTCCATGCCCCCAGTCTCTGGATGTGGTCACATGGTGGAAACATATGGGGGGCAAGGCTAAGCCCTGGCACTCCTTCCCCCCAACTTCACCATTTTAATACGTTATAAAATGCTTTTACCATATGTATTAATAAGGTTTGCAAAGACATGTTGGTAAAGACTTGGGTTTGTTTGGAGTTTGGTCACAGTTTCAATTCCCATGAGGTGCAGCTTGGCACATAAACATAATTTTGTTGGCATTTGGTTGGGCCATGTGGCAACATGTGGTTGGCCATCTTACAACCAATCAAAATTGACCCACTCAGAACTAACAAGATTCAGACAAGTGGCGAGGCCAGATTGGCCTAAAAAATTTTACCTTTCAACCAACTAGAAGAGGCCACATGGAAGCCCGCCACTGGCCCAAAATACATAGTCAACTGTCATTTTTTTTGAAATGTTTCTTTATTTGGGAAAACAAACAGAACGTGTTTCTGGGAGAATACGATGTCTGTTTTCCACGAAACGAGTTGCTCCAGATTCATAACGATGATATCTATGCGATCATTTAGGTTCCACAACATTCTGAAAAATTTCATGTTTGAGCATAATTTTTGAGCACCTGATCACACCTCCCCACTGGAAGATTTTGGACCCCAAAATCTCGATTACTACTGAAAATTTGGATGAGGGTACATCCCCCTCACCCTTCCATTCTCAATCCACTAGAATTTTCTTGAACTAAATAATTTCATCATTTCATGAAAACTAATCTTTTTCCTTGATTCTGGAGACCCTGTCTTGCTGTTGTAGATACCATATTGCTGGAATTTCCTAGAATTTGCAGAACAACAACTGTCCTTGAAGAAACAAACATTTTCTCTCCTTGGTCGACAATCAAAGGAAACTTAAACATCTTAAAATTATTCTCACCTTGAACACTGTCGACATGATGATGTTTAGCGTGTCTTAACTTGCTCTTGGCTCAACTCTTGACCAAGTGTGTATGCCATCTCCATGAAAAATCCCATTTCAAAGACAACACATTTTAGAACCCACAAGAAGAAATTTTGAACCCAATTCGATCTTTTTCAAATTTCTTTGGTGCTTGATATTTGACCTTTGCACTCTCTTGCGCCAACATATTATTCACATGACTGCTCAACAATGATGCATGCTTCTACAAATTTACCACATCTTGTTAGCCTCTTTTGAAAGGTAACATGTTAGAATCCTGAAACATCTTATCACAACCATTAGAAACCCCAATGAAATCATAATTTTCATTTGATGCATCACCTTAAAAGGCCTCATTTACAACATCTTGATGCTTGAACATCAACAAAGAAAAAATTTAACTAGCATTCACAATTCTCTTCATTTTTCCAGTATGCATAAGAGAAAAACTTGCCTTCTTGAACAAGTGATACTTATTCTCATGGCTATGAAATATTTCTCTCCTATCATAAAGATATGGGCTACCCAAAACAATACTCGAAATATCAAGCAGAACAACATCACGAAAGTTTGTAATGATTTCAAATATAAGTATGCACTTCCTCGTCACCTGCAAATTTGAAATCTTACATATCCAACCTAAAGGATAAGGTCTTGGATGAGGAATGGTTTCTAAATTATACTTCTTGACTAAGTCTTATGAAATAAGGTTTTCTTGTGAACCACTATCAAATAGGGTGTCAATTTTGCTGCGGCTTTGAAATAACTCTAACATGGAAAAGTTCAATTCTTGTTTCATCAACTTGAAGAACTAGTACTTGCAATGTCCTTACATTTCAAACCCTTTGTGATGATATTTGTTTCATCTCCGGAATCATAACCTAAATCATGTGTTATTGTTGCAACTATCTTCTTCTTCTCCTTTTTTTTAAGATTGTTGGGTCTCATCTCTGGATGAAGTTTCCAGCAATGAACTTCATCATTTCCATATTTGGAACAAAGTTTACATGTGAGTTTTTATTTATCCATATTTATGGAAGCATTCTTCTTACCTTTACCCTTGAACTTACCCTTTCCTTTCTCTTCAGACTCATAGGTATCCTCACTTATCTCCTCTAAAACATGTTTCCATCTTGCCTATAGATGTGTGGCCTGTACACATACTTAATCTAAATTTGAAGGGTTAAAAATGAGAATAGTATGTATTAGGTAACTATGCAAACCTGCAATGTAATTTAGCAAAGTTTCTTGAGTTTTCAAATATACACCTAAAATTAGTGCTCTTATCCTAAACTCTTGAGTATAGCTTTGCACACTTTTTCCTTTACCTTGCCTAAAGTTTTGCCAGTCCATTATAGCCTTTTACATGTATGCTAATGGATAAAATTTTATCCTTAAGGAAACAACAAAATCATTCCAAGAGGTTAAGACCTTACCATGTTTCTTCATGTCCTCTTGATTTTTGGCTTCCCACCAAATCAGAGATTCACTTTCCAATATTAGTGAAGCAAGTTGAATCTTGGTGTCATCATCCTTGATTATTTTTATCCCACAATACACTTCAAGCTGACGAACCCAATTGTCTAATATTCTAGCATCTACCTCTCCATCATACACAGGCAAATAAAACTTAATGTCAAGCTTTAAAAATGGATTTTTACCATGACTTTTTGGAGATTGTGGAGGTGTTTTTGAAGGGCTTGTTGTGGAAGAAGATGATGGTGAAGATGGTGGTAAGGATGGTGGTGAGGAGAATGATTGTGTCAAAGGTGGGTTTTCACCATTACCATTACCTTTTGGTGGCTTGTCTCCATCTCCTTCTTCTCCTTTTGAAGACTTGTCTCCCTTTTGAATATTGGAGCTCTCACCTTGCATCCTTGTGCTTCTCTCCTCATAGATAAATTTCACCTTGTCATATAAAATAACATATTACTAAAGTATATTTCATCCTTTTACATATTGTCAGGATCTCCTTTATGTGAAATACTTGCTGAAGCTTCAACTGCAATTTGAGGAATAATTTGTGGTGGAGATTGTGGCAAACTTGCTCTCCTTGTCCTCTACCTAACTTGAGGACTTGCAACCACAAGCTTTCCTTCTCCTCTCTTGAGCTCCAACCTTGTAAGAACCCCATTGAAGCATTGAGGCACTTTCAACTCCCCCTCTTTTCATATCAAATTCATCCCATTGAGGAGAAATTGGGGCCCTATAAGGACAAGGATGGTTTGTTAAACATCCACAAAATCAAAGGTAGTATATACTACAAGTTGATTGATCAACATTCCCTTGTGGGATTGTTATGATGCAATGTCTATGATGAAGCAAATATTTATGTGCAAAATGTGGAACATCACCAGTAATAACACAAGAAAAAGCAAAAAAACTGAAGTAGGAACAAAGTTTGATGATAATTGAGAAACACATATAGGAACACATACTTATGTTGAAATGTCACTTCTTGGAACAAATGATTGTGCATGAAAAAATTATCTAGAAATGCCTTCATATTTAGGGAATTCAATTAATAGGGAGCCATTATCGTGCTTAGAATCCATTACCTATTCATAATAAAATTCATTCTATTGTTGATATCAAATGTTATATACCTATGAAGTTTAAAGCTAAGATATGGAAAGACAATGTAATAAATAATAAGAAGTTGAAATCCTATAAATATTTTATCAATCTAACCTAGTTGATAAAAACTACTGTTTGTGTCATTATGAGCTTAAAAACAAAATCATCACTGTGAACATCACAACTAATTCTCATGACCTTTGCAGTGAAATTGATGATTGGACTAACCCAATTGGGATGAGCATACTATAAATTTATAATACATAAGAGGATAAGGAGGAACACTATTTTTTTTTTTAACATTCCATATGCTTAGTAATATATTATTAACCAAACTTGATCACTTTTCAAAAGATCCCAACAAAAAACATGACCTTTGTTCTTTCTTTTGCACTATGATAAATTGCATAAATGGCATGTTGAATAACGTTTATGCTTATTTATTTATTTTTCTATAGATCTGATTGGTCTTAGGGGACGTAAAACACCATTATCATCAATTATTTGCAAATTGTTGAAATTTATTTTATTTTATTTTGTACATAGAGTAACAAATAACCAAAACACATTGGAAACCATGAAACACAGAGAGATAGAGAGCTTGTGTATGTGTATATACAATTTCATCTCTCACACATTTTATTGTGAGTGTCATTATTGATCCAAAAACTAATATGATCATTACACAAAGATAATACATCAATCATGTGGTATTCTTGTAAACATGGGAGTGCCATTATTGATTCAACAACTATTATGATCATTGCACAAAGAGAATACATCAATAATGTGGTATTCTTGTCATCATGTTCACAACCTATAGTTCACCATGAAGAGTGTGGAGCAAGCCCTCCAAGATTTGAAAATAGGTCATCATGGAAAACACTACTCCAAAATACCACTATACCACATCATGATAGACTATATATATTTTTTCCCAAGTAAAAATCATAGAAATTTTATGTTTCAAGTAAAAGATGAAAATGTTACATGTGATATATGCCTTGGGACACAAAAAAGGATAAATATTATAAGAGTATGAAATATTTTCTCCCTTGTGGGATGAAAAGTCATATTCCATGGACTATAGGTCCCACTAAATTTAAAAAGAAATCATATACGATTTTGTTACATTAAAATACCAAATGTCATCAATGCCTTGAAATTATATGACTTGCCATGGGATTAAAAGAACACAATACTCCATAAACTTCATCAAACAAGTGTGCATATAAATAAAAAAGAATATCCCCAAGAACCAAAGATGATAGTCATGTTACAATCTTGTGATTTCTTGCATAGTATCTCTAACTCTTTCCTCTATTGACACCATGGAATAAATGTCCATCTCCGATGCATGTTTTGGTAGATAATCAACCTACACAGTTAATTCCACATAAATGTTTGAGAATGAACTATCTTATAATCTCCTTTCCAACAACCTCACTTGATCAATTTGGAGCACAAATAAATTTTTGGATATTATTTTCCCCTTTCACTCATTAGTTACCAATTTTGAATCTCCAAATATTGAAATTTGAGTAGCTTCTTCTCCAGAAATACCCTTATTGAAGCTATAAGTGCCTTTACCTGAATCCGATTGTTGTCACCTTTTTTCAATCCTACCTCGAAAAAACTATTCGAATCCAAGATATATATTACACCTTATGCTTAAAAAAAACTAGGAATGTCTTGATATGCCCCATAAAAGAACACCCATGCCATTGTTTTATCAATCACTAATTTTCCAGCTTGCCTTTATGACTTTACTTTACCAAATGAATCTAAATACCTTCATAAGTGAATTAAATTTGATGATAAACTTGAAAATTAGGAGTTTAATAAATATAAATTAGACTGGAATTCATAGCAAGTCATAGATCCCATGAGACCACACAATGCAATGTTTTATGATCCTTAACATTTGAGGCCTCAAACCTTTCCTACATAATGACTAAAATAGTGATATCTTTCCATCTACCTCTTCCTCATGTTAGTGAAAGAGATTCTTTAGAGATTATTTTCCACATGGACAACGCACTAATGGTTGGATAATTGTTTCCCCATAATTATTGCATAAAACAAAAAAATTTAGGCCTCACAATTCCCTTCTTTATAGAACATCCTGAGCTAAGACTTCATTGGCAAGATCAACACATAAATTTTCTAGATTTAAATGCACACACACACACACACACACACACACACATATAAATTTGTGTGTGTAACATAGTTACCAACTTGATGAAAAGCCTCCATAATTCTCATTTTTTTAGAGTTTCCATTTAGTGACTATTTTTACTCTCATGTCAAAAAGTGACACTAACCATATAACATTTTTTTGTAGAAATTTTTTTTTTATGGGGTTACTAAATTACAACCTTTTGCAACCACAATCACCTTAAAATAAACCATTGAAATGAAATTTGACACTACTAGCAATGCCATTTTTTTCTAGGGTTAAAATTACAAACTTGTTTTACACCATGGCCTTAATAACAAGTACATTGCAACCAAAAATTTAAAATGAACCCCAAAATTGAAAAGTGGTGATATCAATAGCACACCTCCCATTTTTTCAAGGAAAAAAATGAATTTTTTTTAAAATTAATTCTTTAGTATTTGGTGCCACTATAACAAAAATCTTAAAACCTACCCCAAATCAAAAAGAGGTCCCACCATTAGCAACCCATTTTTTTCAAGCTTAAAACTATAACATTATTGAAACCATGGCCCAAAACAATGATAGGCTCAAAATAAAAAATACACACACATTTTTTTTAATAAATTAAGAAAACTTTCCTCGATGGAGGTGTCTTGTCACATAGCCAAATAGTGGCCAAGTGAGCGGGAGGGTCCGACCAATAGCCACGTGTCAGACTCGAGCATTGATACCTCACAAGTTTGAGGTGACAATAACTTGTCCCATGTTCTATCACGACGAGTGGGAGAAGATATCAAGGGAGAAAGAGATGCAGAGCACATTTAGTCACGGTTTGGATATGGTGAGTGTTTGGTGGTAGAGACCACCCTGTCCTATGAAGCCTGCTCTCAAGACATGGCTTGAGCCTTACATGCAAGGTCTGTGCCAGAGAAACAATGTAATTGTGAGCTGGGTATGGTAGTTTTTGCAACCATGGGATCCTGTTAGTTGGTCATTGGATGTACAATGCACAACGGTGGAGTTAGCCTCGACTCTATAGGTGGTGGAAGTCAAGATAAAGCCCACAAGTCTATTGGGTGGTGAAAACCCTGGTTGGTGGTGTAGTTTGTGGTGACTACGAACAAGGAGGGGGAGCGGTATTGGAGCAAGATCATGTGGATCTACAGAGAAATTATACTTTGTTGCACACACCGATACTGGAGGCATTTAACAAATAGAAGGAAAGGGGAGAGGATTCTTGGAATTACGGTTGTAGAAAGCCAGCTGGCGGGCACCGAGAGAAGGGAGAGCAGGGAGGGTCTCGACACTGGTAACCTGGGAAGAAGGGAGACATCCTGTGTGGGTGAAGGTTATTCTTGCCCAGTGGGAATGTGGAGTAGGCGTAGGGACTGCATGTCGCAACAACGAGGAAGATCTCACAGAGGTGGCCTTGAATGTGACATGGGGGAAAGAAGATTGAATAGTGAGTCAAGCTCAGACTCATAATCTATGGAGAGCCAACACTCGATGGCAACGATGGGCATTTCTCCATCCCGATCGCAGGGACAAGTCGAAGCTCCAATCACCTTGTATGTGATATCAACCCAACTCCAACATATTCAGTTCAATTTGGACAACATGAGGGAGAAAAGGTATGAAGAACACAATGAGATTATTGCTTATATAAATGATATCCAACACATGCAGAATGAAACTCTGGATGCTCTAGAGAGTCTACGACATCTACTGAGGCATTCCCATGACCACCTTTGAGCACTGTAAATCAAGGTGGAAGACAAAGAATACCATGTTCATACCCGCGTTGCCTTCTTTGCAATTCCGCCAACAACTCCTCATAATCTTTCGCCATGAAGTTTTATTTTTTAATGTATTTTGTCAATTTAGTGTCGAAAATAGCCATTGACACCATTTTCTGTGGCCTGCACTCAAGACTTTTGGTTGTGAGGCCCTTGGTCTGGTTTTTTTTTAAGCTTGGGTCGCTTAGATGTAAAATAATTACGTTGTTGTGTTTTTTACATTTTTAAATGATAATATAAATATTCCTTTGACCAAAAAAAAAAACACCTCACCCTCCTTTAAATTTATTAAAAAAACGGGGTGGAATTTTTTTTTAAAAAATTAATAATTCATTTTTATTTAATTAAAAACAATTAAAAAAACACAATACAAATACAATGTTTAAAAATAAAAAATGAAATTTAAACTTGGGTTGGGTGGTTGAGAAAAATGTTGTTATCCTCTCCAATCATGTTTAATTCTTACACATTACCTGTTTGAAATAGTGAAATAGGTTATTGGACAATCCCTATACCGGATGAAGTTATCATTGTTACAATACCAAACTTCTCGGAAACATAATTTGTGGAAGGTTAGGATGGATGAAGCATTGAAAACCCTTGTGACGGTTAGGGTTTTTCCTTAGCCATATGATCTATGCTTAGATCATGTGTATTTATTTGTAGATATGTACTACAATGTGAAAATGGAAAATCTTAGTGATCTGACGAAGAAGACAATATATTATGCAGGAATGCTTTCCGGTCTAGCAAGCTCTTCTTTGGTTTCTTATAGTGACTTTCTGAAATTCAAATATGTTCTTCTGGTAGTCCAAGAAGTTCCTTCCCTCAATATTCCTTAGGAGGAGGAAGCTTCCAGCTGTGAAAAATATTTTCCAGAGAAAATTTGATTTACTAGTTTTTGGATGTGGCTGGTTGATCTGCACAAATGGATCTCTGAGACATGGAAATATCTCATGACAGATTATCTGAATGTTTATCCTATGAATTGGGTTTTCTTTATTTTATTTTTGTCAATATTGAGGACAATAAGGCCATTTTCGAATCTGGGCCATGGTTCTGGGGTAGTGGCAATCTCTTCATTCAACCCTAGACGCCCACCTTTGATCTTGTTGGGTGTGTGTTATATTATTTCCATGAATAGTCACATGTGTGGGGGTGTCACAAGGAGGGTGTTAGCCTCCCTTGTTCATTGTGCCAAGAAAATCAAGGGGGCGCAGCCCCCCCTGTTGGGGGGTTTGTAGAGGGTGGCAGCCCCCCTGCATGAGGTCCAGGGTAGTGCTTCAGGATTTTTTTTTTTTTGGACCCTATAATAGTTGGGCATACCTACCTATGGTTTTGTGCATGGGTTTTGTACATGGTTTTGGGCATGATGGTTTTTTGACCATGGTATTTTGTAGATCCAATCAAGGGAACTAAAATTATGTTCTAATCCAGGGTTAATGGATTGAGGTTTATGAATTCTTTGACATGTATACATATGTATCGTAACATTGAAAGAAATATTGAAAAATCAATTTGGTAGTCTTGATTTTGGGATCTAGGGGAAAATCTCTATGTATATTTATTTTATGTTCTCACCATTATTTATTATACTATTTTAGGAATTCGTTTGAAGGAAATTTTTGTACAAGGTTAAAACCTATAGATCTAGTTATGAAATCAATCTCCACGACTCCAGTTTGGGTAAGGCTTCCAAACCTTCCCCTACATATTTGGAATATCCCATCATTATTCTCTATTAGGAATGAATTAGGAAAATTTATTGCGGCAACCCTGAAACCAATTTTTTTTTTTAAACTTCTTATGATCAAATATGTGTGTAGATCGACTTCAATAAGGGCTTTCCCGTTGATGTTAATTTGATGGATTCAGACTATGTCTATGTTAAAAAGCTTAATTATGAAAACGTTTCATTATATTATAGAGAATGTTATGAAATGTGGTATGTAATAAAAAACTACCCCAAGAATTTGCAGAACAACAAAGCTTCGAAAAAAAAAAAAATCCCAAATGGTGGTACGGATCTCAGGGTGATCACTATCTGGTATACAAAGAAGAAGTGTTTCAAGGTAAGAAAGAACCAAAAGATAAATAGGAAGTAGATATTGTCAAATAAAATGAATTAGAGGCACAAAAAATCAATCAGGAAAAAACACATGCCAGTGAGGATCCTTTGTACTCAACAAAAGTGTAAAAGAAACAAACCCTCATGGTTAACAGGTCACCTCTCAAATCCACTAGTAATAAAGATGGAAAGGAAGCTTCTTCGGTTGATTAGGTGGACGAGGAAGAATTAAAAATAACAATGTTCACTTGTTGAAGGATGACCCACTGGAATTAGCAGAAACTATAAGTTGGATTTCAAGTTGGAAACAAAGGAAAGAGTACTTCACCAAGGAAAACAAGAAGTCAAACTAAATCAAATCAAAAGTAGTGAAAATGGGATGTAAATATGTTTGGATATTGGGGGTTTTTTGGAAAAAAATTAGTTGGAAAGGGATTGAAATTTTTGTATCATGGGGTATGCTTGGATTGAGCCTTCGTGCTCAATCTCAAACCTACAAGGAATATTGGAATATGTAAAGGTTATGGCCTTGTAACTAGATTAATCTTTAATACAAATGTTTAATTGTTTCCTTAAAAAAAATGAAACATTAAAATTAAGGAACAAGTTTTTTTAAGATTAAGAGTGGTGAACATTGATTTCTTAGTTGAAGGTATTTAGACTACTAGTAAATTGTAAAGTCCCAAAGGTGAATTGGTGATTGATATAACAATGAAATGGGGGTTCTATGATGGGATCTATCAAGGCATTCCTAGTGTCTTTAAAGTAGGAAGCTTACTATATATCTCGGATTCATATAGTTTTTGTTGTAAGGTAGGATTGGGATAATGTAACAACAATTAGTTTGAGTTGAAGGCACTTATAACTTCATTAAATATAGTTATGGAGAAGAATATTACTCAAATTTTAATATTTGGAGATTGAAAATTAGTTAGATGAAGGGGAAACTGATATATAAAACCTGGGTTTTCACCCCAATTCAATAAAATGAAGATGTTGGAGTAAAGAATATCAAATTTTTCATTCTCATGCATTTATAGGAAATTAAATATGTAGGATAATGATATAAGAAAAAAATCATAGGAGATAAACATTGGTTCTATGGTGGCGACAGAGGAAAGTGTTAGAGATACTATATGATAATCACAATATGAGTAATCATCGTAGTTTATTGTATCCATTATTTTATGCACATATGCACAATTTTTTGATGAAATTTATAGAGTAGTGCATACTTTTATTATCATGGTGGCTCTTATACTTCCAATATGTTGATTGCATTTGATCCTTTGAAGTAATAAACTTATATAAGATTTATTTTCAGACATGTTGTATAAGTGGGACCTATAGTCGATGGACTATGATTTTTTAGTTTATAAGAGAGAAAATATTTATTTATCTTATAAGATTTATTCCTTTGTGTGCCTTGGAGCATATATTGATTAATGTGGCCTTTTCATTGTTGCTTGAAATATACAACTTTATAAATTTTCCTTTGTAATATATATATATATATATATATACAATTTAGTGTAGCAATAATTTGGAGTATTTTTTTCCGTAATGACCAAATTTCAAATTTTGGAGCGCTTGCTCCACACTCTTCATGGTAATGGTGGGCTATCAGTTATAATGTCACATAATTGATGTATTTTTCTTTGTGCAATGGTTATAATAGTTTTTGGATCAATAATGATATTGTTCTCTCATAATAAAATGTTTTAGATACGAGTTCTCTCTCTCTCTCCCCCTCTCCCTCTCCTTCTCTCTCTCTCTCTCATTTTCCTTTGTAATATATATATATATATATATATATATATATATATATATATATATATATATATATATATATATATATATATATATATATATATATATATATCAGCGATGTAGTCTAGCAATAATTTGGAGTAATGTTTTCCATAATGACCAAATTTCAAATTTTGTAGTGCTTGCTCCACACTCTTCATGGTAATGGTGGAATATAAGTTACGAACATGATGATGCAATAATGTCACATGATTGATGTATTTTTATTTTAGCACAGTTATAATATTTTTTGGATCAATAATGATATTGTTCTCTCACAATAAAATGTTTTATAGATGAGCTCTCTCTCCACCCCCCCCCCCCCCTCTCTCTCTCTCTCTTTACTCTCCCTCCTCTCTCTCTCTTATATTATTTTTTGGAGTTGGTTACCTATTTTAGTGTGTGTTATTAAGTGGCCTTATTGTTATTGGTGTACCCCTGTAACCCCAATATTTTTATTATTGTGCCCTTACATTATTATTTTTAGGTCGGCTAGGATTATATTGTGTCCCCATGGACTCCTATATATAGAAAGAGGTTTTGTTCATTTGTATCATCCAATAATTATTCATTTGTGTAATTTATTGGAGGTTTCCCCCTCGAAGTGGCTGATTTCTAAGGCGTTGATCTCTATTTTCTTCTATTTTTGGAGTTGGTTTCATAACGTTTGGTATCAGAGCTTTGGATTCTAGGGTTTCGCTACTCCAAACAGGTCATCATGGAATTTTCCCTATAATTTTTCTTATACGAAGGTTCAGAAGCTAAAAATTTTATAGAGAGAAGCCAAAATATTGAGGAATCTCGTGGAAACATTTAAGATCTTGGTTCACAATATTTTCAGAGATATGATTTGTGCAAGTTAGGGAATTTTCCAGGCTCCTAAATCTAACCTAAACAGGTCATCGTGACATTTGCGCTATAACTTTTTTTCTACGAGGATTAAGAAGCTGAAATTTTTATGGAGCGAAGCCGAAATCCTGAGGAATATCATGGAAAAATTTTAGAGCTTGATTCACAAAATTTTTGGAGATAGGGTGTGTGGAAGTTAGGGATTTTTCAGGCTCCCGAATTTCATCTCAAAGAGGCGACCGTGGGAAAATCATCATAACTCTCTCTCTGGGCATTGGATTGGAATTCTGTAAAATGTGGCCACAAGTACACAGACTGTAGTTTCTTTTGTATAAATTTCAGAGCCGAAGGAGGAAATAGTGACACATGGCATGCCGTACAAGGTCTCTCTACTGAACTAGTCCATAATTAGGTCATTGGGGGATATTCGGCATAACTTTGCCTTGACGAATCCAAATCAGGTTAGACCTCTGGAATTTGAAAGAAGATTCAGAGGGCTAATACAGGGCCCAATTTCATATATTTAAGATCCGAAATCACAAAGATAATTTAGTTTCAATATCGAGCTCTTCAAAAGCAAGAAAAAGGTGTGTATTTTTTTCGAATTACATAAATCTCGTTTGAAAAAATTAGTTTGAATTTATTCCAAGGGCATATTGAAGAATAGATATCAGTATTGGGTTCTAAAATCCCCCCTATAAATAATTCAACACCCATTAAGCCTTCAAATGGCTCTATTATGGCTCATGAAGACGAAGAAATGAAACATGAGATATCAAAATTACAAGGGAAAGTGCACCAAATTTCTCTATTGCAAAGAGCAACAAAAAATGAAATGGAAGTTTTGAAGAAAGGCATGGAAACTAAGATGGATGGTTTGAATAAAGGTATGGCTAAGATGAATGGTTTGGAAGCTAATATGGATGTCATAGAAGCTAAGATGGATGACATGGAAGCTAATATCGATGAAAAAATGAAATACTACATAGAAAACATGAAGAATGATCTAAAAGTAGACATCAAAGGTTTGGAAAAGTTGATACAAGAAATGTTTCCTAATGGCGAAAATATAGTAGAGGAAACCCATGATGAGAACAAAATAAATGTTAATCGTGATTTCATAAAATCTATTGTTGGATGGAAGAACCACCATATTCCAAAGATGGATATGAGGAAGTTTGATGGCAATGATATCGTAACATGGATACTACAGATGGAGCAATATTTTGATCTCAATATTGTGCAAAACACACAAAAGGTACGCATTGCAACTTTACTTTTAGAAAAAAATACATTTGTATGGTATTGATGCCTTTGCTCCCGTAAAAAAATTGTCACTTGGTCAATTTTATGGAGGAAATGATAGCACATTATGAGGATACAAAAAGCAACACCTTCTTTATCCAATTGATAAATCTCAAACAAAAGGGTTCAGTGATGGAGCACATTGAGGAATTCCAAAAATTGAATATAAGGGTAACTGATATTCCAGAGGAACACAGGATTGATGTCTTCATAGGGACTTTAAAGGATAACATCCAACATGAAGTTCATGTTTAGGAACCTGATTCATTGGAAAAGGCATTCAGGTTGGCAAGAAAAATTGAATGTAAAATTATGACAACAAGGAAGCCTACCACTCACATATATAAAGATGGACGTGTTGCTACTCCTAGACTTCCACAACCTACAAGGTTGACGCCACAACACTTGGAAGAAAAAAGACCAAAATGTATTTGCTACAATTGTGATAGAAAATACACTAAATGTCTTAAGTGTGCCGAGAAGAAATTATTTTACATAGATTGTGAAGAGGAAGAAGAAAATGGAAAAGAATCTTCAAAAGAAGAGTATATACACCAGGAACCAATCCTAGAAGAGGAAGAAATGAGTCTGACCATATCGTGTAATGCATTGGTAGGAATTACCACTCATCAAACTCTCAAGATAGAAGAAAATATCAAGAAGAAAAAGGTAATAGTGTTGATTGATTCAGGTAGTACCCATCATCTTATTCATTATAAGGTAGCCAAGGAATTGAATTGTTTCCTATACCCAGCACCAAAATGTCAAGTGATGGTTGCAAATGGAGGAAATATAAATTTCTTTGGAAAATTCCATAATATCAAGATAACCGTGGGGGAATATGTATTGAATAGTCCAATGCTTTCCATTCCAATGGGAGGTGCTGATGTTGTACTAAGAGTACAATGGTTAAAGTCTTTGGGGACGGTAGCTTTTAATTTTCAAGAACTTTTCTTGAATTTTTTTTTTCAGAAGGAAAGGAAGAATTACGTGATATCGTAGGGAAGCCGAGAAAGATAATAAGCTCTAATGTCATGACAAATATTCTGAAGAAAGAAAAATGAGGCGTAATTGCACAATTATGCTCACTAGAAGTTCCAACATCAAAATCATCTATTTATGCAGATCTCCAAAAAGTCTTGGACAATCATTCCAAGGTGTTTGAAACTCCCAAAGGACTCCCAACTATTCGTGATCATGATCATGCTATTCATTTGATTCCAGGAAGTGTTCCTCCAAACATCAGGCCTTATAGATATCCTTATGTCCAAAAGAGAGAAATTGAACATATGATTGCAGAAATGTTAGAGGCGGGTATAATTCAACCTAGTCAAAGTTCTTTCTCTGCTCCTGTAGTATTGGTACACAAGAAGGATGGATCATGGCGAATGTATCCAGATTATAGGGAGCTCAATAAGCTCACCATTAAAGATAAATTTCCCATTCCTGTGATTGATGAATTATTGGATGAATTACATGGAGAAATTTATTTTACCAAGTTGGATCTTCGTTCAGGATATCATCAAATGTAATGTTCCCAAAATGGAATTATCAGCAAGACATGCCTAAAAAACGAATTTTTCAGGGATTTTTGCTTCATATATCATAAAAAATGTTTAAAAACACTCAGAAACCCATTCCAAATACTGCAAAAACCTTTACTCAGCTTTTATGGGCACAAAGGTGGGGAAAAGTGATGATTTTGGCCCTAAAATGATTTTATTCAGAAATATGCGTAAAAATAAGGGTCATGGATATGGGATATGTTATATTAGGTCAAGAGGGAGTCACATGTCGAATTTCAGCTCAAAAAAATAAGTATAGCTAAGTTAAATAGTTCCTCCTTCCCGACTAGTCAAGAAAAACCCTGATTTCCCATGACTTGGAAGATGCAGAAATTTACTGAAGCAAGGGCAGAGTATTTTCTGAAGGTGTAAGATGTAAAATAGCATGAAAAATCATAAATGAGTTCAATAACATGGCATGAGCATTAATTAAGAATAAAAAACAGTTTTACATAGAAAATCCCTCAAGATTGAGGTGCTGCAACACAAGACAATGACCCAAAAACCCTTCAACGTTATTTACAGGAGGATGAAGCTTATTTTAATTAAGTTACATATCTGAAACTAATTTTTACATCAAAATAGAGATCTATAACAAATAAAAATGCCCAAAGGGCTCTTTATTTCATTCCCCTTGGGGATTTCAGCAATACATGAAAATGCTGGAGCAGATCTGAATTTTACAGCAGCATGATTCAGAAATTCTGAAGAAAAAAATTCAGTGAGTGTTTCATATCTAAAATATACATGGGTTGGTTGGCCAATCCATGGATCACCCTTGATGCAAGGAGGCTTCCTTCACATCAGAGATCTAGCTCTAAAATGATGCCAAAAACCTTGCAACGCTGCTCCTTCAGCAATAACGCAGATCTGGGGAAGGAACTGTGCAGTATACCATGAAGAACACATTGGCCTAATGCCAAGATCTAAAATGAAGCTAAAATCATTCAATACAGCTCTTCAATGGATTAGAAACCCTCCTCCACTGAAAAGAAATACTGAAATGCTTTAGATCTGAAAAGATCTAATTCCCACTTGCTGCAACTTACAAAATAAATCAAACCCTCAACATGATATACATTGCAGTTGGAAGTAGAATCTTGGCCAAATTCCAGATAGTGGATCAATGCAGCACATCCTCCTCTAAAGAGCTACTCCATGGAAGGAGAGAGGATTCCTAAACAGGAAACCCTCTTCCCTTTGGCTAACCAGCCAATAGAACTCAAGTTGCTCAAGAAACCTCAAATCATCAACAACTCTTTCTTGAGTCCTCTCCCTCCTTTTTATAAAATGAGGAAGTGCAAAACCCTAAACCACTTCACTTGAATTATCCCCTTTCACATTTAGAATCTCCTTCTAGAAATGCGCGTGTCACTTAGGAGGTTCAATGCACCTGGACTGTCTTGTGATTTGGTCCTGTTGACCCAGTCAAATAGCTTAGCCCTGTTCATACACAAGTGGTTTTTATACAACCAGCTCATATTTAATCCTGTTCACATTGAGCATGTATTTATTTTTTATATCTAAGGAGTGTTGCATGTCTTCCATTAGTCTATTATTCATAAACATGAAAAATAAAACAAAATTCTAATGTTCCAATTAGCTTAGCTAATTTAGGAACATTACAGTCCTCCCCTCCCAAATGTTACTTGTCCTCAAGCAACTGCAAGGATAGAACTGAAATATGTCTCCTCCTCCTACTGTAGCATCCCCATGTGATGAAATCCTCCAAATAATGAGATGTTGTGTCAACAATGAATCTCCATATTGCCCCTCCCAAGCATGCAAGTTAGTTGAATAGCTATCATCATGAAACAGTCAAATACTCAGGAAGGCAATAAGGTGTTGCCTAGAGGCTCCCTTGAGGCATGGAATCTGAAGTGTATTGGGAAATAACATCCCCCATGTGAGTTATCCACCCTAAAGCAATCATCCACCAAAAATGAGTCACCTCATGACATGGCAACTCTATGAAAATTTTCCTCCACCTTAAGCTCCTGCAAAATAGGTGGGCTGAAAATCTGCACATGGTAGACAAGATGGCATACCCCACACTGTTCTCCTCTCCACTTGAGATAAGTGTAGAGTAAAAACTGATCTTGGGCTGTAAGGATATTGCCCCCAAGTGGCATCATAGAGACTAGATCTGCAAAGATCCTTCCTCCAACGCTGCAAAACCAGTCAGCCCAAAATGTCTCATATGTGATGGATAGAAGAGTATCACCATGAGGTACTCCATCACACACATGGATCACCTCTAAAAGAAACAAGTGTTTGGCTATGGTGGCCACAATTTCTCCCATATTCCCATTAGAACATGTGCTGCAGAAAATGTGGGAATCTTCTTCCCAAAGGACACATCCAACCATGTGCCTTACTCAACATCATGTCTCCCATCAATATAGAAACAAAATCAGCAACTGAAAACATGATCATCACCATAATGAAGGAAATACTGAAGGTTCTATGTAATGCAAGAGAGTACCAACAGTCTTCCAAGTCCTCACAATGCAGTTTTTCAAATTGCTACTTCAGAAAATTGTATGGCAAAATGCTTCCTGTGACATAGTTAATCATATAAATAAAGAGAACTCATAAGGAAAACATCTTTGCCCAAGGCCACATAATATATGATTGTCTCCATCATGCAGTTTGGCCCAATGAATTTCATGGAACTCCATGAATAGCTTTCCCTCTCACTAGAAAATTTGGCGGAAATTCCGACGGCCAATTCGTCGCTATTCCGACACATAGTCGTCGCAAGAGCGACATTTCGAGGGCGGGAAAAATGTGGTTTACCATACTGTCGCAGTTCCGACTCAATTAAAAAGTGTCGCACTATCGACACTTTTTCCGTCGCTTCCAAACAAGCGTCACTCTTCCGACGTTTCCCAATCTGTCGCACTTCATACCTTTGTAAACTGTCGCACTTCCGATGAAATGTGGTCCGAAGTTTTGAACGTCGCTCTTCCGACGTCTGTAAACTGTCACAATTGCGACGAACTGTGGTCCGACGTTTTGAATGTCACTCTTCCGACGTTTGTAAACTGTCGCAATTCCGACGCAATGTGGTCCGACGTTTTGGACGTCGCACTTCCGACGGTTGTAAACTGTCACAATTCCGACGAAATGTGGTCCGACGTTTTGGACGTCGCTCTTCCGACGTTTGCAAACTGTCGCAATTCCGACAAAATGTGGTCCGACGTTTTGAACGTCGCTCGTCTGACGTTTTTATACTATCACTCTTCCGACGTTTCTAATCTATCGTAATTCCGACGCTTACAAGGCGTCGATATAGTGACGGCAGGTTCAATTTAAAAAACAAAAAAAAACAAAAAAACTTTAAAAGAGGAAAAACGTTGTTTTGAATATATTATATGAAGTAAAACAGTCCATGAAGTCATTACATTTTCACATCTGAAGATTGGAACCCAAATATCCATCCAGAAAAGTGGAAGTCCCACCCTAGAAAATGATAGAAAAATACCCCATGTCACATACAGGGACTTGATATAAAACCTAGTAACGGTCCACATGGAGATTATCGACAATCTGAGAAAGCATCCAAATATGCCCGAGGCATCTATAAGAAAGTGAAATAGCAGTATGTAGAATAGTAAAGCAACAGATAGAGTACCGACGTCCATTGTTCCAAATACAAATTAAAGTGCCCAAAATTCTTGAACAGAGAAAAACGCTAATCATGTGAGGAGTGTGATATGTCAAAAATATAAAAATACCATCAAACCATATCAATAAACCAGCAACATAGACCAGCATCGCTAGTTTTGAAGGCAGAGTGATAAACATTAATCATTTTTTTTTCACAAGAGAAAAACATTGTTTTGAATATATTATATGAAGTAAAACAGTCCATGAAGTCATTACATTTTCACATCTGAAGATTGGAACCCAAATATCCATCCAGAAAAGTGGAAGTCCCACCCCAGACCAATGATAGAAAAATACCCTATGTCACATACAGGGACATGATATAAAACCCAGTAACGGTCCACATGGAGATTATCGACAATCTGAGAAAGCATCCAAATATGCCTGAGGCATCTATAAGAAAGTGAAATAGCAGTATGTAGAATAGTAAAGCAACAGATAGAGTACCGACGTCCATCGTTCCAAATACAAATTAAAGTACCCAAAATCCTGCAACAGAGAAAAACGCTAATCATGTGAGGAGTGTTATATGTCCAAAATATAAAAAGACCATCAGACCATATCAATAAACCAGCAACATAGACCAGCATCGCTAGTTTTGAAGGCAGAGTGATAAACATTAATCAATTTTTTTTCACAAGAGAAAAAATGTTGTTTTGAATATATTATATGAAGTAAAACAATCCATGAAGTCATTACATTTTCACATCTGAAGATTGGAACCCAAATATCCATCCAGAAAAGTGGAAGTCCCACCCCAGACAATGATAGAAAAATAACCCATGTCACATACAGGGACATGATATAAAACCCAGTAACAGTCCACATGGAGATTATCGACAATCTGAGAAAGCATCCAAATATGCCCGAGGCATCTATAAGAAAGTGAAATAGTAGTATGTAGAATAGTAAAGCAACAGATAGAGTACCGACGTCCATTATTCCAAATACAAATTAAAGTACCCAAAATCCTTGAACAGAGAAAAACGCTAATCATGTGAGGAGTGTGATATGTCCAAAATATAAAAAGACCATCAGACCATATCAATAAACCAGCAAAATAGACCAACATCGCTAGTTTTGAAGGCAGAGTGATAAACATTAATCATTTTTTTTTCACAAGAGAAAAAACGTTGTTTTGAATATATTATATGAAGTAAAATAGTCCATGAAGTCATTACATTTTCACATCCGAAGATTGGAACCCAAATATCCATCCAGAAAAGTGGAAGTCCCACCCCAGACAATGATAGAAAAATACCCCATGTCACATACAGGGACATGATATAAAACCCAGTAACGGTCCACATGGAGATTATCGACAAATCTGAGAAATCATCAAAATATGCCCGAGGCATCTATAAGAAAGTGAAATAGCAGTATGTAGAATATTAAAGCAATAGATAGAGTACTGACGTCCATTGTTCCAATTCCGACGCAATTCCGACGCAATGTGGTCCGACGTTTTGGACGTCAGCATTTATTTACTTCTGCAATTGCAAAGCAAAAGCAGTTTCAAAGGCTTCCTGGCTAATCTTCAGGCTCCGTTTGTAGTTTATAAAATAAACAATAGTAACAATGAAATTATTCAGGTCCCTAGTGGAGTTGCCACTATGTTATCACTCAGATTTTCCTTGAAGTTGTTGAAAGAGGAAAGGGGTCCGAGGTAACCACAAACCAATCTTTTAGGTACAAAATCTAGCCAATCTGTACCCAGAGAGGGCTCTCTCTATAAAATTTAGCTTTGTTTTAGAAAATTTAGGCTAGTTATAAAGTCCAGGGGTTTTATTTGAATTTGGGTGGTGGAATTCGATAGCTAAGGGAAAGATTGAGTAATTTAGGCCATTGGGCAATGGAGTAAAAAAAAATGGCTTCATTGGATTAAGTTTATCAACAAAAGATGGTTTTACAGGGCAAGATAGTCAAACATGGAAACAATTATAAATCTTAAAAGAATGAAATGGATTTAAAATGGATGAAAGGCAATTAAGAATCTTTCAACACATTCAAAGAGAGAAAAATGAGTGATTATCAATAAAGAGCATTTAAGTATTCTTTACTAAATAATCAAAATGCTTAAACTAGTAAAACAGGAGCAATTAAGAATTCATTGTTTATAACTAGTTTAGAAGAAAACATTTAGAATAATAATGATTAAAACCATATTACACTTAAGTACCTTCTGATTTACTCCTTTTCATTAATTATTTAGAAATGAAACACAGTGATATAATAAACAGATATAAAAACTTAAAACACAGGATAGAAATGACTTATTGATCCGTAGTTTGACACATGAATCCTGTAAAAAGTCTCTAGCATCAATTCATCATCCAGCAAGCCACAAAGAAATTTCTCCAACAACACTTTATTCCAAAAAAGTCAATGTTACTGCAAAGTATATGAATCCACACTTACTACTCCAATTGATGGAGTATTTATACAAAAAATCATACAAAATATCTCATAACAAATTGAGATATTATCTAGGATAACTAATAAGTATTTTACAACAATATAGAGACAGATGGTCTCGTAGATAAGAAAAATGATAACCGATGTTGTGTTGTTTCCTTCTTTTAAGAATGTGCTGGAGGCAGGCCCTATATCTTGGCTTGCTGCTGTCCTCTTCAGTAATTCTATGTTGATTATTTCGTTTCACTGATACTCTTTAACTGCTCTGATACTCTTTGACCTTTGTTCATCCTTTTATCCTTTTTATCATGATATACCGTTGTAAATAGGCAAAAATTTATGTAAGGATAATTTTTTACAAAAGTTCCATCATTTCTTCCCACCATTGAACTTCTGGCACTCTGGTCCTTTGCAACTTTCTTAGTGTTTCATCAGCCTCAATATATCTGAAGAAATTAGGCTGATTTGGGAACAAATTATTTACTTCATGCTCAAGATAAAATAAATTCTCCAATCTGTCATGAAGGTTTTTCCCTGTAGGCAATGCTGCTGTTGATGAACTGGTTGAAGAACTAGCTTGATTATCAACATATTTGTCCAATTTTTGAACATAACTATCAAGGTCCATTAGCTTATCTTCTGCAACTATAGGACTGGGCAATCCTCTATTTAACAAAATATTCAATCTTTCTCTGAAGGCAATGATTTCTTCTTGCATATCTGAGCACCTTCGTTCTAAATTCTGTACCAGAGTTCTTTTATTAAAAACTCTCTTTATTTCCAGAATTGTTCCGGTCCTGTCCTGAATACCAATTTCCGCAAGTTGATTCTTAGTCTGAGTATTCAAAAAATGTATAAGTCTATTGGCCTCTTCTGGCATATTTCCCAACTCTTGTCTTGATCTCTCAATCTCATCCAGAGCCAATTTAACTAAGTTATTTTGTTCATCCATTATTTGAATTGAGGACCAAACATCCTTTATTGATTGAATGATACTATCCCAAAGAATTTCATTTATTTCTTTTAAAGGTTTCTCCAATGTGAGATCCTTTTCCAATGCTTTGACTATTTTTTCTAATTTGTTCACTTCTCTTGTTTTATCAGCAACACTCATTTTTGAAAGATCATATTTATGTTATAGAGTGGCCAATTGTTTCTTTGTTTTGTGAAGCTCTATGGCCTGAAGTTTCATATCTTCCATTGACTTTGTTAATTCATCAGTGTTCAAATTTGCAGTGTTGCTCTGTGACAATTCTGCTGGCTGACCTGTTGTTGTTGTACCTGTCACTACTCCTGCTGTAGATACTAGAATATTTTCCTGCTTATCTTTTAATGCATTCTCGAGCTCTTTTTCAGTTGCAGTAAGTTTCTCATTCAATTTTAAGAGCAAATCCATTAGTTCTTCCTCAGAATTTTGTTTGATGATTTCTGCAGTCTGTGGATGTCTTGAGGCCGGTAACTTTAATTGTTTTCTCAGAGCTGCAATATCATCATCTTTTCTCTTGATCAAAGCTTCAATACCTTTCACATATTTAGGATTATGACCCAAACCAATGATTATTTCCTCTAAAGTTTTGATTCTATTATCCTTAGCCTAGGAGGAGGCTTTTTCAAGCTGCAACTATGTATTAGTATTATCCAAAGAATCCTGCAACTTATGGGTCATCATTGATTTATCAGTCAAAGTAGAATAAATCATCTCACCCGTTTGCTTGTGTAGCTCAATTTTATCTAAAGGATGGATATCCTTTGCTAAGACTTAAAAATTAGTCCTAACGTAATCTGCAGCTATCTGAGGCTGCTGCACCTTGGGCTTGAAATGGCTCATTAACATCTTACCCTGTTGGATGTCATAAGCTGACATCAATCTTTCTTGATTTTTCGGAGCCATCTTCAAATATTGGTTGTACACTTGAAGTCTAAGTGGATCGTTCCTGGCCTTTATATTGATGAATGTTCTTTTGATGTCCCAGGCAGTTTTTACTGGAGGTTTGAAAGAAGATATTTATGCACTTTGTTGCCTCTGTATTCCCTGTTTTTGAAAATTAGTGGATGTCCCACTACCTGTACCTGTTTGCTGACTGTCTTCTCTTCCCTGGCTGTCAGGGATTTCCTGAAATGATTCATCTTCTCGAAGGGGAGTTAATTTCTGCCTTTTAACATCTTGCTGTTCAGAAGAGCCACCAATAGGAGTAGTTGTTTCAACCTCTCTCTTTTTTCCCTTTTCTATATTCAGAGGAGTTTGTAAAATAGAAATTTCTGGCTCACTGATCTGAGTAGGAGGAATTTGTCCTTGAACTTGTTCTTTAGAAGTCTCTGGTTGCTCTGTCATTATGAATTTTTCAATTATTTGTATATCAGGCTCCTTTTCTTTTCCTTTAGATTCTACTTCTACTGTACTAATCTCCTGCAAATTTTGTTGTAAAGTCCTGGCTGAAGAAGATCCCTGCACCTGTCCAAAAGATTCTAGGTCAAGTATCTTTTCAAGATCTTTCATTAAATTTTCAACATTGACCTGCTCACTATCTTTTTCAACCAATGTCCCTTATGTCCATTCATCCATATTAGCATATTGTTCTATTTCTGGGATTCTTTGATGGATGTATGGTGACAGTTTATTTTTCATTCTTCTATCACAGATAAAGTTGTTTGGATCATAAGGCACCCAGTAGAAACTCTTTTGTAGTTTGAGATAGTCTTCTAAAATCCTTTCGGCTTCCTTTCCAGCTTCCCTAGAGTTACAAATGAAGGGACCTAATTGGCTCTTGATCCTAAGTTGAGCCTTTTTCTTTGCATTGAAAAAATGAATTATATCTGAATTATTCATCTGCCTGAAATATTCTAATGCAAAGAGTCTCATTGGGACATACTTGGGCAGTTTGAATGGGCATAATTCACATCCATATATCCTAATCTCTGTGTAGTTTTTATATAGGTACCAGTCACCTATCTTGTAATGCTTTGAGAGCTGAAGGATTTTCTTGATTTCATTGTTAATTCTAGGAGGAGAGACTCCTGTCAACAAGGTAGTTGCAGGATGAACAAAAAGGTCGGCAAACTCATTATAGGAATAAGGAGAATCAGAGGATTTGTGAGTAATGGCAGACCAAAAGATGACTGACCTAGGATTCCCTTTCGCATCAAGTTTCTTAACATAAAAAGGGAAATTTTCTGACTGAAAGTAAATCATGAGATGATATATGACAGAAGAATACTTAAATACTCTCTCATTCTCAAATCTCATGAACTCATCATGGATTTTGTCAGCAATATAAGATGCAAAATCGTACTTGACAGCAGGAGGCTGTCCAGGGGTAAAAATGGATAACAATACTAGGGTTAACTGATCAACATACTCACTAGTATTGAAGCCCATTATGGAAGATATCATGTCTAAAATAACTCTACCCTCATCAGTAAAGAAAGCATAACCATAAGGGGGAGGGTTTTTAGGCCGATGCTCTGGTAACATGAAGGTTTGGCATAGGCGGTTTAACTCTTCATGGGATAACTTAGTAGATTTCTCAAGTAATTCAACCATGGACAGGGGAGTGAGAGCTTGACCAGGTTGGAATTGTAGCATTTCATTTATGGACTGAGCAGTTATTGGGAAAAGGACATTTTGACTGGGGGATAAAACTGCTCGTTGGTTGGGATCATAATTTGCGTAGCAATAATGGATTAACTCAGGAAAAATATGGACTGAGGGGAGAAGGTACATAGGAATATTTGATTCCCAAAGTCCAAATATGTCAGAACCATTCAAATAATTGTCTCTGCAGCGGCAAAATATTCGAAGAGGATTCTCACTGAGAAGCAAGTCCTTAATTTGAAAATCCATATCGGCTAAAGGCAAATAATCTAAGTCCTTGTGAGGGGCATTGATGGGCACGACATTCAGAGCTATAGGAACTTCCATTTCTAGTTCTTGTGGATTCAGAAATGGAATTTCGAGGTTTTTGTGGAAAAGGGGCACAATTACCAGTTTTGGGAATATAATTGTAGTTCTGGGAATGAAAAAGACCAAACTGAACTTCTTTTCAGACCTTAGTGCAGAATTAAAACTAAAACCAGGATTTTTTACAGAGTTTAGCGGGGAATTGGAATAAATACATGTTTACGGGAAATGAAACGTGTTTAAACAGGCGCTGGTTATGACAGAAGAACCCTGAAATACTCGGCTTCAATTCTCTTCAGCAAGGTAACGGTCAGCAAGCGTTAACAGTTGGTTTTTTAATTTTGTTGCATGGAAGACTGGCTAGCGCACGGAACAATGAAAATGATGCAGATGAAATTTGTTTTATTTACAAAGTCAAAAGGGTGGTGGGTTTTGATTTATGACGTCAGCATGTACGATGGTTTCGTCACAGAGGGATAGGAGCGGATCTTTGTTTGGGCCGCTCGCGCAGTGGAAATCCGGACCTGAAAAATATTAGGGCGAATTTGATAAGAAATTCACGTCACAACTCTCCCTCCGTACGCCAGCCCAACTTCGGACCCGAAAAAGATTAGGGCGGAATTCATTTGGTTTTCGCGTCACAAAATTGGCCGACGTCAGCAAGCTATTTTGGAACGTGAATTTGGTTTGAATTATGGTTTATCGCCGTTTGAAGTCCGACGGGCTCGACTTAAGAACAATTTTGTTTGATCCCATCTTATAAAATTTGTGTTGGTTTTCTTTGATAATACACATATTTATAATAAATCATGGGAATACCACATTAGTAAACATGTGGAAAAGTTATATAAATTATTGAGAACAATCATTTTTATGTAAAAATATCCAAATGTGCTTTTGGGAAATAAGAATTCGAGTATTTGGTTCATATTGTTTTAAATGAAGGAGTGAAGTTGGAGCCTCAAAAGATGCAAGCTATTACAAAATGAACTATTCCTAAGAAAATCAAGGTTCTTAGAAGATTTTTTAGACTTACATGATATTATTGATCATTTTTTAAGAATTATGCATGCATTTCAAGTCCACTCACATATCTCTTGAAGAAAATATCATTTATATGGAATGATGAGGCTACTTTGGCATTATCTCTTTTAATGGATGCCATGTCTTCTACACCAACATCGATTGCACCTACTTTTGGTAAAACATTCATAGTAGAGTGTGAGGCACTAGGACAAGGAATTTATGTAACATTAACACAAGAAGGGATATCATTGGCTTTTAAAAGCAAGGAATTCAAAGAAAATATTTGGTGAAATCTACATATGAAAAATAAATGGAAGCAATATTACATGCAATAAAAAAATGGGGATAGTATATCATTGGGAGGTACTTTAAAGTCAAGATATACCATGATAGCATAAAGTATTTTTTGAAGCTATGGATTTCATTGGAAGATTAACAAAAATGAGGAGAAAAAATGCAAATTTTTAATTTTGAGATAATCTACAAAAAGGGTAAGGAAAATTTAGTACATGATGCTCTTTCTAAAATAGAAGAGGCCTCAAATTTATATCCAATTAAATTTTCTATTCCTAGGTGGCTAGAAGAAGCTTGCCATAATGGAAAAATGACAATATCACTAAAAAAAAACTAAAATTTATAAAGGATGGGATGAACTCTATGGAGCATTGGGAGTGAAAGAGAGATATACTTTGGTGCAAATGTAGAATATTTTTATGCACGCAAGCATATTTTAATAAACAAATATTAAGGGAGTCCCATGTCTCTCTGATGGTAGGACGCATGGTTCCTTAAAACATCTCAAAGGATCAAAAAATATATTTTTGGAAGGAATGAAGAAAGATATTCAAAATTTTGTAAGAGAAGGTCAGGTTTGCATAATAAATAAAAGAGAGATAGTAAAATTTCTAGGGTTACTTCAACCATTCCACATACATATTCAAATACTAGAAGATATATCAATAGACTTTATTACAGGGTTACTGAAATATAAAGGTAAGTATTACATTTTTTGTGGTCATTTATATAGACAAATTTTGTAGATTTTTTTTGTAGAGCTCAAAGTACATAAACAACAAGCCAAGTGGCAGAAGTGTCCGTGAAAGAAATTCATAGTCTTCATGGTTTTCCTAAAGTAATAGTAACAAGAAAATTTTGGAAATAATTATTTAATATGAGTGGAGAAACACTAGCTACCATGAGTTCTACATATCAAACACAATCAAATGGTCAAACAAAAATAGTTAACAAATGTTTTTAAGGTTATCTACAATGTTACTCTTTAGAAAAGCAATATTAATGGATGAAGTGGGTTCCTCAAGGAAGAATGGTAATATGATACTATCATACTACCTATCACACATCTACTAAAATTTTCCCATTTAAGGCCCTTTATGGATATCCAACTCCTAGTATCTCATACTTTTTGCAAGATAAGTCCAAAGTATAGGAAACAGAGTCACATATGGAAAATACTAAAGAAAATTTGAAAATTATTATGGAAAACCGTCAAATGACATGAAACATGATAAAACAACAAGGGGAACAACATTGAAGTGAAAGATAATTTGAGGAGGGTAATTGGGTATTTTTTAGATTATAGCATTATAAGCAATCTTCATTCAAGAAAAAGAAGAAAGAATTAGCTCAAAAATGTAATGTGGAAAAAGTTGAAGTCAGGATTAAATCGGCAAGGGTCCAAAATTTGTAATACTCGATAAAGTCGGGAGTTTTTTGAAAAAGTCGGCAAAACTAAAAAAATACAAAAATATTCATTTTTGGAAAAAATCCTGATTTTTTCAAAAAAAAATAAAAAATTATTAAAGAAACTACCTCACTCAAGATTTTTTCGAAAAAGTCGGCAAAAATTCGGGACTTCGAGGATAAAATTGTGACTTTTTCAGGGATGAAAAAGTCGGCAAAAAGTCGGCTAATAAAGCCGGCTCCGGGAAAAATTCGGGATTTTTTCAAAAAGTCGAGACTTTTTGCCGACTTTTTCCACACTGCAAAACTGTTATGGCCCTAAATAATTATTCATAGGATTACACAAGTGGTATAGAAGTTATATTTTCCTTCTTCTTGCATTCATAAGGTTTTTCATGTATCTTGCCTAAAAAAGGTTTTGGGAAAAAATATGCCAATGTAAATAGAATTTCCAAAATTAGATGAAGAATGAAAGTTGATTCTTGAACCACAAAAGTTATAGATAAACATTCTGTATCTCTTTGACATATAACCATTATGAAGTACCTAATAAAGTGGAAGAATATTCCTCTAGAAGAAGGTACATGGTAAAATGATCAATTCATGATGAAATACCCATGGCTAAAGGGTTCGTTTGAAGTTTTGACAAAGGTTTTGTTATATGTTTTATATAACGCGTGGCAGAATAGTTTTATTGTTTGTTAAGGTCCCACACAGTGATCAAATTTGAAGGGCAGGTCCGAATTTCAATTAGAAGGGCATATATCTATGTCGCTCTTCCATAATGAAAAGCTTTAAAAAAAAACTTTTCAATTGACCACAATAAATTATTTTTACATTTCATTTTCAGAAAGACAAAACCATCAATCTTTATTTTAATAAAAGACTGTTACATATACAACAATGAAGAAGGCTCCATCTTTCATTGCTTAAATATCTCATTGGAAATGTCAACATAAGTCTTGAAGACACTATTATAAGAGTTTGGATACATACCACCGGGATATAGGAGATTCTTATGTGTCAGATTGTGTAATGCAATTTTGACTTTGTCTCACAAGGAGCAGCAGCATGGAGGTCCGGATTTTTCTTATAGAACTGTTTTATTATTATTTGAAACGTTGTTTATAGATATGAATACAACAATGAAATTATGAGCATGGTGGACAATTATTCAAGCTCATGATGCCAAACCATGATGATGTAAGTTTGGAATTTAACATTTTTGCATGTTAAAGACAAATAGTCAAAATCACTGACAACTTAGTATGCCATAATTAATAATCATTCCTTGTTCACTTTTGTTAATAGGTTTATGTCACACGATGATGCAGGGGAATTAGGCACTAGCCAGTAATGTAGGAGGTTTTGTCCACATGTTGTGGCTTGGAGGGTTCGAAGACATTTGAGAGGTAACAGCTAGGTGTCAATACCTCAGCTGACTGTATTACTTAGACTAGTTAGAGTTGTAGGAGTCGAACAGTTTCAGTTAGTTGAATTATTATAATTAGACCTTTTGATTTCTAGAACGGTCCTCTCAGAGGAACCGAAGAGCCATTTGTTATGTATATAAATTGTAATTCCTCGGATGAATAAAAGTAGAGAGGGAAGAGGAGAGTAGAGAGGGGATTTCTGCAATAAACCTCTATGTGTGAACAATTGTTTCCAGCTAAATGATTTCCAAGCTTAGTTTCCATTGAATTATCTCGAACTGCTAATTGTGAAGAATTGTTTAACTGTGAGGCGATTGGGTACTGATAATTCCATTCTTCTATCTTTGAATTCCCGTAAATTGTTGGATAACCCTGTGAACTCACCCCACCCGAAGGCGAGGTCTGTGTAGAGAACCGGGGTCGTGAACACTGTTCAAATATAAAAATCCCACTTAATAAAGAGACAAGATTGTTGTGCTTTTGGAACCTGACCCGAGGATTGGACATGAGTTAACAAACAAAAGGATAGCGGAACCAGACTTGCACCCGTGGTCAAGCCCTGTACCAAAACCACGAGCGGAATCACAAAAGCGGGTTGCCCATATCGCACCGCTTTTGCGGAGTAGGCGGTATTTTCTATTCGTGAGCGATTCCATAGGGAATGCGACACGTGGCAGAGTGACCCCCGGAAAACCACCGTTTAACCCGTGCCATCGCACGTTAAAGCCCAACGTTGGAAGCCGAGCGAAATTGCCAAGAGTCGTTGATTTGGAGAAGGGCCATCGGACGGTGGTCGCACGTTGAACTTGCCCGGAGGTTAACTAAGGTGTGCGGAGGATAGCCAGGTACGATACGAGTGTTTGAGTGGTTATTGATATATATAGGTGGGGCCGGAGTATAATGAAATTGTTTAATTAAACGATTAGCGGATAATTAGCATAAGTCTGGAGCGTGATTGTTGTAAGGCTGGGTGGTGAAATATAGAGCCAAAAGTTCATTACAAGTTATTTATTTAAAAAGAAATGTGGAGTATAAATACAAAGTGTTGAAAGTTAAACATTGGTTATAAGGCTTGGAGATAATATAAAGTCGGGAATATAAATTAAAGTCCAAGCATTGTGGATAGTATTTATTTATCAAATTCTACGAATTTCTACGAATTTGATAAATAAACCCGAAGAAAGAAGAAGTCAATTAAGACTCAAGCTGGAGGAAAAGAACGGGGTAAACCAAGGGAAAATGCTGACAGAGCGATTGTAGACACACCAGCTCTCCTTGGGGGTCCAATTTCAGTTTTGTTGCGTCACACGATGATCTCTCTTCTCTCGCATTTACTTGTATTGAAGATCACTATTCTAGGAATAAGGAGTTATTTTCTCCAAAAATAACCCTAGCCAAACATTGACAATGCATCAAGGATATCTTTCTATGCTTCATAAGTACATTTGTTCTACTTCTAAATCATGTCTTGGAAGTGGTTGTTTTGCTGGAAATTATTCACTAGTTGGTTTCATACCAAAGTCTTTTTCACATTTTCAGCATCCAATACATGAAAAAGATAATGGTTTAAAACAACATAAATATTTGAAATTTGCAAGAATTGTCTGGCACACTTTGAATATGAATTTTGAAGTCAAGTGCATGATGCTGTATAGGATCAAGTGTCATTTTGAATACCAAATGTTTCACAAGAAACTTCTCAACATGCTACCCTGCAGTAAGGATTAAATGACAATATTGCATCAACTATTTTCATAATAAAAGTGCACCTCGGCCATAAGACTAAACAACTACAAATGTTGTAGATCTAACAAGACCACACAACCAAATGTATTCCACAAGGCCAATACTGTATGAAAAATGAAAAGGAGTTTGCAACCAAAAATACCTTAGGCAACTAATTCAATTAGATACACCAAACCATCAGCAAAAAGGAAAACCAGCTTACTTGGCCCCAATATTTTCAACTGGGTCCTCTAATTCAACCAATAAAAAGGCCAAAACCATAGCATTGAGATACATTTCATTACACTGTCAATAAAAATAAAATTTGACTCAGCTATAACCCTTTCCTTTTATTGTTGTGAAAAGCTTTATGCATTACTCTAATGTGGCTAGTCCATAGGCCAAGTAGACCACTGGGTAACAAATATGTTTCCTTTCACCTTTGAGTTTTCAAATTATGCCTACCAAATCTAATACATTTAAGAGGGGGAACTAATACAACGTTAAAAATAAAACCAGAGCACACATCTACAAATTACCTCCTTAGCTACTGTCACACCATCATTAACTATTTTCGAAGAACCATGCTTGCTCTCCAAGACAACATTTTGCCCTTCGCCCCAAGGGTGACTCCAACAAGATCAGCAAGTTTGTTCACACCGCCTGCAAGACAAATTGACAATGCTTTCAGTAAGTGTTCAATTGAATGCCAGACCATATGCCAAAACAACCCTCCATGAAAAATTAAAATAACACATTAAAATCAAATATAAGTGGACAAGGAAAGATCCACCGTAGTGAAGTTTCACGTGCAGGTGACCTTCCTTTAAACATAATTTTTTCTCTGACCTGCAATTTTTTTGTCACTGATCCATCCTTGTTGAAGTACAACTCCTTTTCCATAGCTCTTGTATTAACTACCTTCTCTCTGTCGTGTAATCTCAGAGTCCCTCTTCTGCTTGAGCAATTAAAGGAAATGGGTGAAAAAACTAAAAGAGAAGACAATTGTCTGCCATAATTATCAAACATTGCACCCAACTTCTTCCCCTTTCCATTGTTACCCAATGAGGTAGATGTGGCAATTTTTGTCATACTGCCCAAAGCAGAGGCCATCTTCTCTTATGCTGAATATATAATTACAAGATCTTCATATTAGTATGAACCTTAAAAAACATGACTCTCATTGCTAAAAACCACTTTTAAGTTGTAACAGGCAAACTAAACAACTATCGCAACTTTTGGCAACTTCTGGAGCATTAAGAGAGAAACAACCAAAGAGAAATACAACCACAATCCTCATTTTAATGAGACCGGACTATATATTTGCATTAAAATAATAGAAAGAAATCACGACTATATTAAGGCCAGCACAAAACAATCTTTAACCAGTGTCTCTCGCGGCCTTCAGGTTGCCATGCTAGAGGTTGCATATTTTTAATTTAAATTCTTGACCTCTCGTGTCCATCTATGAATGCATCCAATGGGATATCTACATCAAATTCTCCTTTATATCCCCAAAAAAAATTCCCTACTACAAGAGCACCAGTATTGATGGATCACCCCACACCATCCCACCCACTAGAAACGGTGAAAAAGGAAACCCGAGAAAACTTCTGAAATATCTCAAGATGACTATATGGGTGGTTCTTATGAATCAACCAACCATTTAGAACATTCTCATCAATCCAAACCATGAGTATTATGTGACGATATTCAAGCAGGCACTGAATCGGATTTCTGAAGCTATGTTAGAGAAACCCTAAACTCTCACTGAAAATAGGTGAAATGTGGCACCACTCAGAGATTGACATGTGCCAATTGGTACAAGTGGTAGACAATTGGCATGCTCAAACAACGAGGTGATGCAAGAATGACATGAGGGAGAAAATATCAGAAAAGCCCCAAATCTGGAGAACTAAAGCTCATCACCAACCCGAGATTGACAACTTTACATGATGTAACCTATGAAATCGTAAATGGAGAAATCATAGTAACAATAAAGTAACCTATGTAACAATAAAGTCAGATTCATCGTGGGAGTGGTAATGGGAGAAATCATAGTGAACAACAGGAAACATGCATAGTTGCTTACAATCAAATAGATGAAAAAACACATACAAAAAACCTAGATAATAATCGTGCACAAGCTTAATATTGAATTATGAACCGTAAAGGAACTTACAAAATGTGACATTACGAACCTGGTCAAGCGCACAAGCAAAAATATCCTGGACATGACCCTGGTTGACAAGTTTTATTGCTCATGATGCAAGAGGATTTGTACCTGCACTGCCAAGTCAATCAAAATCCATCATTATCTATACAATAAATACAAGTAATTGATGTAGTATTTTTTACTCTAAGATGCATTATTATGATAATGTTAGAACATATGTTGAAAATGTCAAAACATACCTGAATAAGCTCCTCTTTGTTTCAAGAACAATTTATTGGAGTCGCATGAACTTGGAACAAACCTCCCACGATCTGAAAGAGTAGCAACTAAGTCAACAGTGACTTTTTTGTTGCTACGCTGGATCAAGGGAGGTTTGCTCCAAGATTAAATCGCTCCAATAAATTATTCTCCACTAAACAGGGCCAACCACGTGAAGGTGGAAGCTCTTATGGCCCCTCCCCCCCCCCTTCACATCACTCTCAATTCCCTAATACCCAATCTATATTTCATTTTTTACTTTCATGAGCATAAAAAAAAATATTCAATAACTAATAAAAAACAATTCAACAAAAAGTACGCAAGGAAACATTGCAATTAATGCTTGACATAAAAATAGTATGATAAATGAGTTTTTTATATAACACAAAAAATGTTCCAAGTATGGTCATTGGTAGCGTTTGTCTTATAATAATACAATATTTTACATTATCGAATTTTCTTTTTCTTCTTCCTATTTTTAAAGCTCCTAATTACATCATCAATATCATCATGCTCTGCTCCTGTTTCGTGCCTTTCGACCCGCACTGCTGACCTAGTTGCGTAGTCACAATGTCTGGTCTCATCCAGTGACGGGGCATCGCCTACAAAAACAGATAATATTAAATTTTAATTGTCAGTTTTTAAATATCATTGAACTAGTTCGGTAATATTAATAAAAAAAATTGTAATGAGATTATTTACCTGGTGCACCAGTTGTCGCCGCTGACCTAGTTGCGTTGTCACGATGTCTGGTCTCATCCAGTGACGGGGCATCGCCTACAAAAACAGATAATATTAAATTTTAATTGTCAGTTTTTAAATATCATTGAACTAGTTCGTTAATATTAATAAAAAAAATTGCAATGAGATTATTTACCTGGTGCACCAGTTGTCGCCGCTAACCTAGTTGCGTAGTCACGATGTCTGGTCTCATCCAGTGACGGGGCATCGCCTACAAAAACAGATAATATTAAATTTTAATTGTCATTTTTTAAATATCATTTAACTAGTTCGGTAATATTAATAAAAAAATTTGCAATGAGATTATTTACCTGGTGCACCAGTTGTCGCCGCTGACCTAGTTGTGTAGTCACGATGTCTGGTCTCATCCAGTGACGGGGCATCGCCTACAAAAACAGATAATATTAAATTTTAATTTTCAGTTTTTAAATATCATTGAACTAGTTCGGTAATATTAATAAAAAAAAATTCAATGAGATTATTTACCTGGTGCACCAGTTGTCACCGCTGACCTAGTTGCGTAGTCACGATGTCCGGTCTCATCCAGTGACGGGGCATCGCCTACAAAAACAGATAATATTAAATTTTAATTGTCATTTTTTAAATATCATTGAACTAGTTCGGTAATATTAATAAAAAAATTTGCAATGAGATTATTTACCTGGTGCACCAGTTGTCGCCGTTGGGACTGTTGCCCTGTCTTCCTCTCTGGTGGTAAGATCCTCAAGGGAAACATTCTCTGTCATTTAAACAAAAAACGTTATAAGGACAATCATCAAGGTATAATTAGAAAAAATTATAAGTGGAAATTAATTACCATCACGGCCCTCACTGATAGTAGCATTGTCGGCCTGGTCCCCACTACAATGATTAGGTTGCACGTGAGGATCATCTACATCTGGCTCTAAAACTGGGTTATTTTCCTTGTCGGTAGTGCTACTCCCCTAATTTAAACAAATTTTTTAGACATTAAATTTATGGAAGAAAACAAACATATTGAAAGGTTAATGTTTTACCTTATCAGGCATTTTGGATCTTGGGACCTACCCCAAGCTTCTACAACGTTCAACTACGGCTTTATAGCCGAAATGGAAAGCGATATTTTATCTTCCTCTGTAGTTTCTGTTCCGAAGTCATCACCCTACATTACATATGATTTTGTATTTTTAATCATATTTGATAGGATTACAAAAATGTTGGAAGGCGATACAATTAATTATAAGATGTTTAGCTACTTAATTACAATTCTTGCGGCTAATTTCAAGTAGCCGCCCTGGCCTAGCTTGTGATGGCCCTTTTTTTCAATCCTAGCTTTGGTTGCCTTTGAGATGTCAGGAAACCTAGCATCAAAAGATTGAATTCAGATATGACATAGCACACTTTTATTTTAGACATAGAGAAAATTAAAGCTATTGAATTAAAGTTGTAATTTACCTTGCGGGTCCAGTTGGCATTTTTCCTTCTTTCTTTGCCCTTTTCTCTTTTCCGTCATCGATGAGTGCTCTCCACTCACTCTCTAGAACTGTGAGAGGACGCTCGTATCTAGGGTTAAATTGCAATTGCGTCCTATAGGTGTCCCTGGTATATTTCAAATATTTGCTGGCTACCCGAGCCACCGCTGTTCTGTCAAATGTGCCAACCCCAAAAAGGGCTTCTAGATAATCTAGAAGTTCTTTTTTCAGGTTGGAATTCTAGGAATTCCACCCTGTGCGTATGGTTGGGCCAAAAATTACCAATGCATGGCTCTCCAAAAACCTGTAGAACTCATTGTTTCCTACATAGAAAAAAAAAAGATATTATCATTAATTTAAAAATAAAAATCATGATAAATATGTTTTAGATAAAGTACATGAAATAGTTAAAATATTAAAATTTACCTGGGAGTTGTACATGCTTTATATGGACACCCTCATCGTTCACCAACAACGTGCCATTAATGGTCCCTGTGGAGCTGACACGTGTAGCTCCAGGAAACGCAATAATGTAGCTGGCCATATCAACCTCATCATTGCCAACACGTTCAGCAGTTGGCTGGGTGTCAGCTTGGGCAGGGTGTGTTTCTTGGCTAGCACCTAAAGGAGTAGAAGGTGTACGAGAGGGTTGTTGGGCAATCTCTTGCCCTTGTGTCCCACTACCACCAACACCGGATTTAGCAAGTGCCAGAAAACGCTACATACAAAAGAAATTTTTGTTAGTTTAGTCAATGTAAAAATTAAAAATCAAACTATCACAATTCATCTCATGCAGAACAAAAAAAATATCCTTTTGACTTTTTATTATTACCTGATATCTTTCTAGCTAGCTCATAAGTTTTTTTATCCTCTCTTTTGTTTCAGGTGTTTGAGGCGCTTCTATCAAAGTATTAAATTTCGACATTGCATCTCGTACCTTTTTTCACAACAAGAACACTCGAGATAGGGATGAAGAAAGATCTTCCTCAAAGAGGGAATCATCAGGCTTACCATGGCTAGGTGTCTGCATATTTGAACAAAATTAATATTATTTCAATTATGTAAATAACTAAAATACCTGAAGATAGAGAAATGCTGGCACTTTACATGTTCTTCCGCTGGCCTCTTTCCGCGATCATCCCGTATCGAGGTTGTTCTCGTACTGCCCTGATCAGTCTGCCACATTGCAATAAAATTATAAATGTAAAAACTTGAAAACAATATCTAACTTGAAAACACAAAATGAAAAATGAAATAATTTCTAATAAGACACCGGAAGACAGAGTTAGAGTTTCAAATATGCCTTGCATTGAATTTAGTCCTGGAAACATGTCATTGCACATTAAGGCACCCAAACAAGAGACGAGTTGACAATGAAGACCTTATTGAATATATTGTTGGAGCAACTTCTAGTAAACTTGTTGTGAAGACCTTGAGGACATTTTTTGAGCAACATTATTGAAGCTGATGGTATAGCATTGTTGGAGATGATCTTAAAGGGCCTTGAAGTGAAGCTTTTGGAGCAACTATTGAAAAATCCTTAGAGCATTTAAGTAAGGCACTTTCTATCTTCCATCACCTTTTTCCTTTCAATATACTTTAAACGATTTTGTTGATATTTAATGTTTGAAATCACGTTATAATTCCTTGATTATATGTGTTTGGGGACTTTCCCTTTGAAATTACCCAAAAATACCCTGGTAATTTTATCTTCAGGATGCATGTATGACCCTATTGTTCAATATTTTGATTGATAGTAGTAAACATAGAGAGTTAGGGGGCTCTTGACTTGGTTTGGTTGGGCCATTACATCCCTAACATCTACTAGGGAGAACCCCCCTTGAGTTGGAGGAGAGCTAGCCCGAAGTGAAAAGAGGTTGGTGAGGTGACAATGGGGCTATTGAATTACACATGGTATCACACTTTAGCTTTAGAACTTTATCTTGAGAAGTGCGAGATTTTGCTATATCAATTCTCAAATTGTTTACAACACTATTGTTAAGAACTAATAAGAAGTGATGTTGAGGGTTTTTTGGGTATAAGAAACAATACCATTTAAAAACTAGGGTTCTTAGTCCTTGGCATTCCTTCACCTGGGCCTAGGGGCACACTAGAATAATTTCACACTAAACCATGCAAACTTAAAAGTAACTTAACAGATCCATAAAGTAATAATAATCATAATTCCTAATTTCCTTTTGTACGATATGATGCAAATTATTCAAACATGAAGCAATGAAGACATGCAATGTCTGAATTTCAAGATTGATGAACCAATACAAGAAGTTAGAAACTACAACTTTGATTCAATACTCTTTGTCCTAACTCCAGGAAGGAATCTAGTTTGTAGTACAGAACATGCATCGTGTATTATCAATTCTTAATTGACAACAACTAAAGGTCATCTACCTCATCAATTTCTTCCCATTTTGTGTTTTTATGTTATATTCCTTATAAAAGTGTCAAATTTCTCTCAAAGTAAGCAACCACTGAATAAAATAAAAAATAGTTGAGATATGATTTAGAAATGGTCATTTATTTCTTGAAAGGATCTTCACAATTTCTTTGGTTGTTTTTCATCTCAAGAAACAAGAAATGACCTAAGAAACTATCGTGATGTAATATAAGAAACAACATGGTGCAATGGCCATTTTCAAATCCAAATGATGTCCATTGAGGACATGGCCTTTATTTGGTTCCTATTTCATAGGAGTTTCGGGTAGAAATGGAACTTTGTTGTACCATTTCCAGTAGTAAAAAGGGAAAACCTTATTTTTCCATGGGAAATAATTTACCTTTCCTTTTTCAAGATAATCTAAATAAAAAAAAATATGAACTATATTGCACACATTCTTGGATAATGTGAAAGTGGAAAAGGAATACCCTACACAAGTGATGCACACATGTACATTTGAACACTAATAGATTTTTGTAGTTGAAATGCAATTTTTGTTTTCATTTAAATGTAGGGTTTTTAAAGCAGGGAGAAATAATGGCTACCAAATTAATAAGCGTTTCTTTGGGAAAAATTTAAATCTTGTATTGGGTGATGAAGATAATAGAGGGTATTAAATCTTGATTCTTGACATCTAGAGAGAACCCTACAGCCTAACACAATCCAATGGAATTGACCAAAAAAACCCAAATAGAGTCAACCCTACTATAGGAGGAAGGGCCTGCAGTAAGAACTTACCATTTTGCAAGAGCCGAGGGCGAATGCTGTTCTGCAAGAGCTGAGGGCGAATGCTGTTCTGCAAGAGTTGAGGGCGAATGTAGGGCGAATGTCGTTCTGCAAGAGCTCAGGGTGAATTCTGAGGGTGAATGTTGTTCTGCAAGAGCTCAGGGCGAATGCTGAGGGCGAATGCTGTTCTGCAAGAGCTGAGGGTGAATGCTGAGGGCGAATGTTGTTCTGCAAGAGCGGAGGGCAAATGTGCGCGTGATATCAGACGTTAATGTAGCACACATGTACATTTGAACACTAATAGATTTTTGTAGTTGAAATGCAATGCTTGTTTTCATTTAAATGTAGGGTTTTTAAAGCAGGGAGAAATAATGGCTGCCAAATTAATAAGCGTTTCTTTGGGAAAAAATTTAAATCTTGTATTGGGTGATGAAGATAATAGAGGGTATTGAATCTTGATTCTTGACATCTAGAGAGAACCCTACAGCCTAACACAATCCAATGGAATTGACCAAAAAAACCCAAATAGAGTCAACCCTACTATAAGAGGAAGGGCCTGCAGTAAGAACTTACCATTTTGCAAGAGTTGAGGGAGAATGTTATTCTGCAAGAGCTGAGGGCGAACACTGAGGGTGAATGATGAGGGAAAATGCTATTCTGCAAGAGCTGAGGGCGAATGCTGAGGGTGAATGATGTTCTGCAAGAGCGGAGGGCGAATGCGCGGGTGATATCAGACGATAATGTAGCTATTGCGACGGATACGAAACAATAAAATCATTTTTATGTAGCGCGCATATAAGTTTCATATTTTTATTTAGCGCACATATAAGTTTCGTTATACCGATGGTGGAAAAGGCGTCTCTATTGCGACGAAGGCCTCCAAACATCGCAATTGTGACAATTAGACATTATGTCGCACTTGCGACGTTTGGAGGCAGTCGTCGCAATAGCGAGGCTTTGGGCCATAGTGTCGCAATTGTGACATCTTCCTCCAAACGTCTCAATTGTGACACTTTTCTAAGTGTTGGTATTGCGACACTTTTCTATAAACATCGGTATAGCGACGGTTTCCGGCGGGATGGAAAAAATTTGGGGAAATTTCTGACATTTGGTCAAAAGCATCGGAACCAAGTGTCGGAATTTCCGCCAAATGTAGTAGTGTCTTGTGGAGCAATGCATTGCTAAGAGATGGTAAGAGAATGCAAGCAAAATCTCTCACCATATGTAGGAAGTAATAAGATAAATGGATCCATGAATGATTCCCCAATAATAGTTTGGCACACTCCCATGAAGGGGAATGAACCAAGGGTTGCATGAAAGTCCTTCTCCTCCTGCTTGGAAACCCAAGACAAGAAGAATAAATCATCTTCCTCACCTCCTTTTTGCTCACCAAGTGCATTGAATGAGTAGTGATCCTGGGAATACTCCATCAATAAATCCCAGCTCCAAAGTGACAACGTTGTTGGCCTATGCAAATAGGCTCCCATCAACACATAGCTCCAATCTTTGACATGTGGAATGTTAAAGGCATCTCCCATAATTTTGCTACATATGAGAAGTCATTCCCATGAAGGAATTCCTTCTTGAACTTCTAAGGTCAAGGAGTAACCCCTTTGCACTATGATAGTGCCATCTTCTACTCCTGCAACATCATGAAAAATGTGAGAGAAATTTTTCCCTTGCTCTCTCAAGAACATCCCAAGCAACAAAATCTCTTGCTACCCAATGTCATAGATCTACAAGTAGCTCTCCAACTTATTTCTCTCCATCCACATCCACTCAACCAATTGTGGAATTCTCCTTCCATCATCCATCTTGGTACTCCTCCCATGAGGGCTACCATCATCCCAAATCAGATTCTTGCATTTCATGGGATCTTGAAATGCAATCTTCCCGAGGATCAATTTGAACCTATGAGGATCCAAATAGATGGTAGGAAAAAACCTCCCATCATGATGTGCATGGCTCAAGAAATGTCCAACACAGTCATGAGAGATGTTATCCATCCGAAGATGTCCCCCATCTACTATCTGCTCCTGTGAGAAGGGAAGATCCTCCTCAAACTATTGAAGAACTTTGCACTCCATGATGTGCTGAAGTGCACCTCCAATGAATTCTTCTCATGAGGTCTCCGCCTCATGCATGATCTTCCAAAACCAAAGGGCCTTGGATTTGCTACAAGTAGAAGTTTCTCTTTGAGCAAGGGTGTGCTCATTGAGAAAGAGTCATCTAGAAGGGAGAAAGGGTTTCTCACTCCAAGATGTCTACCATCCATCATTCCATCCTTTATTGCTTCACGAATGAAGCTTCCATGTGAATGCTCTAATGAGGAATGGTTCCTCTTGTCTTCCTCACTGCTTTGGCACAACACAATGCAACTTTTTTCTCTAAATCAGCAGCATGCAAAGATGTAGATCTCTTCATACAATGTGTTGAAATGACAATAGATGAATCTTTAATCATGCCTCGGTGAGATGTAGAAGAAAAAGCTTCTTCTGCAACTATGTAGTATTCCTTCATTATTGAACATGAAGGCTACTCTTCCAAGGTTGTGCCAGCACTGGTACAAGTCTCCACCTTCTCAATCTCCTTGAGATCTTCCTCAATACCCTTGAGGGCCTAGAAAAGGAGCAAGGAGATCTCCTCTTCTGTCATTATTCCGAGTGGTGGAGCCATGCTCTAGTTTTTATTTACATAGCTATCCTTCTTTTTGAGGATAGGAAGTGCATGGATCTTCCTCTCCTTCTTGAAACCTTCTACAGGTCTAACTGCAACTTTCCGCTTCTTGAAACCCTCTAGGAGTTTAATTTTCCTCCTCCTCCTTTCTTCTGCCTAACCTCTTTAAAGAGGCTCTTCCTGGATCTGAAATATGATGAGGTAAAACTCATATCCTTCAGATTTCTGATCTCTGTCTCTTCTATTCTCTGATACCGCTGTAAATTTCCCTCTTCAGGAGTATCAATATTATATTCCAGAGATTTACTGCAGGGGCATTTACTGGATATGTCACCTTTGAGAAAAGGATGAGATCCAAAGGCTACCTGGCCATCTGTAGACTTTGTATATAGATATTTAAATATTCCTGCTTCATGGATTTATCACTTTGGCTTGAAGCCACATGCTGAGCCAAAGATCATGCTCTGATACCACTGTAATGTTCCCAAAATGGAATTCTCAGCAAGACATGCATGAAAAACGAATTTTTCAGGTATTTGTGCTTTATATATCATAAAAAATGTTTAAAAACACTCATCAACCCATTCCAAATACTGCATAAACCTTTACTCATCTTTTATGGGCAAAAAGGTGGGGAAAAGTGATGATTTTGGACCTAAAATGAGTGTATTCCGCAATATGCGTAAAAATAAGGTTCATGGCTCCGGGATATGTTATATTAGGTCAAGAGGGATTCACATGTCGAATTTAAGCTTAAAAAAATAAGTCTAGCTAAGTTAAACAGTTCCTCCTTCCCGACTAGTCAAGAAAAACCCTGATTTCCCATGACTTGGAAGATTCAAAATTTTAATGAAGCAAGGGAAGTGTATTTTCTGAAGGTGTAATATTTAAAACAGTATTAAAAATAATAAATGATTTCAATAACATGGCATGATCATTAAGCAAGAATAAACAACAGTTTTACATAGAAAATCCCTCAACATTGAGGTGTCGCAACACAAGAGAATGACCCAGAAACCCTTCAGCATTAGTTACAAGAGGCTGAAGCTTATTTTCATTAAGTTACATATATAAAACTAATATTTAAATGAAAACAGAGATCTATAACAAATAAAAATGCCCAAAGGGCTCTTTATTTCATTCCCCTTGGGGATTTCAGCAATACATGAAAATGCCGGAAAAGATCTAAATTTTACTACAGCATGATTTATAAATTCTGAAGCAAAAACTTCAGTGAGTGTTTCAGATCTGAAATATACATGGATTGGTTGGCCAATCCATGGAGCACCCTTGATGCAAGGAGGCTTCCTTCACATTAGAGATCTAGCTCCAAAATGATGCCAAAAACCCTGCAACGCTGCTCCTTCAGCAATAACGTAGATCTGGGGAAGGAAATGCGCAGTATACCATGAATAACACATTGTCTTGATGCCAAGATCTGAAATGAAGATCAAATCATTCAATAAATCTCTCCAATGGATTAGAAACCCTCCTCCACTGAAAAGAAGTACTGAAATGCTTTAGATCTGAAAAGATCTAAATCCCACTTCTTGTAGCTTACAAAAGCAATCAAACCCTCAACAGGATCTTCATTTGAGTTGGAAGTAGAAGCTTGGCCAAATGCCGGATAGTGGATCAATGCAGCACATCCTCCTCCAAAGAGCTACTCCATGGAAGGAGAGAGGCTTCCTAAATAGGAAACCCTCTTCCCTTTGGCTAACCAGCCAAGAGAACTCGAGTTGCTCAAGCAACCTCAAATCATCAACAACCCTTTCTTGAGTCCTCTCCCTCCTTTTTATAAAATGAGGAAGTGCAAAACCCTAAACCACTTCACTTGAATTATCCCCTTTCAAATTTAGAAGCTCCTTCTAGAACTGCGCAGGTCACTTAGGAGGTTCAATGCACCTGGACTGTCTTGTGATTTGGTCCTGTTGACCCAATCAAATAGCTTAGCCCTGTTCATACACAGGTGGTTTTTATGCAACCAGCTCATATTTAATCCTGTTCACATTGAGCATGTATTTATTTTTTAGATCTAAGTATTGTTGCATGTCCTCCATTAGTCTATTATTCATAAACATGAAAAATAAAACAAAATTATAATGTTCTAATTAGCTTAGCTAATTTAGAAACATTACATCAAATTAGAATGAAGACTGAAGATATTCCGAAAACAACATTTCGAACTCATGAGGGTCATTATGAATTTTTGGTCATGCCTTTTGGCCTTACCAATGCACCTTCTACATTTCAAGGGTTGATGAATTCCATTTTCAAACCCTTCCTTCGAAAATTTGTGCTAGTATTTTTTGATGATATACTAATCTACAGCAGGTCTTGGAAGGATCATGTTGAACATGTTGACAGGGTGCTCAAACTATTGCAGGAGAAACAATTATATGCAAAAAAGTCCAAATGTTTCTTTGGGGTACAAGAGGTGGAATATCTGGGTCATATTGTATCTCACGAGGGTGTTAAAGTGGACCCTAACAAAATTAAAGCCATTAAGGAATGGAAAGTTCCCACAACCATAAAGCAGTTGCGAGGATTTCTCGGGTTAACGGGGTATTATCGCAAGTTTGTTAAGAATTATGGGAGAATAGCAGCACCTCTAACAACATTATTGAAGAAAGATGCATTTTCATGGACTCCTGAAGCAACTAAGGCTTTTGAACATCTTAAAGAGGCAATGTGCCTAGTATCGGTCTTAGCTATGCCAGACTTCACAAAAACCTTTATGGTGGAATGTGATGCCTCAGGAAATGGAATTGGTGTTGTTTTAATGCAAGAAGGAAGACCCATTTATTTTGAAAGTCGTCCAATCAAAGGAAAGTATTTACATAAAGATATTTATGAGAAGGAAATGTCAGCAATACTACATGCACTAAAGAAATGGCGACCTTACCTAATGGGAAGACACTTCAAGGTAAAAACTGATCATGGTAGTCTTAAACACTTTTTGGAACAAATACTACCTTCAGAAGAGCAGAAAAAATGGGTCACAAAGATTTTGGGTTATGAATTTGAAATAATCTACAAAAGAGGGAAGCTAAATGTTGTTGCAGATGCACTCTCAAGAAATAATGAAGAGGTTGAAGCATTTCTTTGTGCCATTTCTATTATCCAACCAGATTGGATAAACGAATCAAGGGATGAATGGAAGAAGGATGAAGAAGTGTGGACACTCATTCAAAATTTGCAGCAATATCCTAGTACATATGATACATTTAGTTGGAAAAATGATTCCTTATGGTACAAATACCGCTTATATCTTTGTAAGAATTCCCAACTAAAACAAAAGATTCTTTTGGAATTGCACACTTCTCCTTTAGGAGGACACTTAGGATTTTTTAAAATGTACCACAGGGTGAAGAAATATTTTTTTGGGGATGGCCTTAAATATGATATTCAAAATTTTATGGCAGAATGTTTGGTTTCCCAGCAAAATAAAGTTGAGACAATTAAGACCCCAACCCGAGTCTTTCTACAACCTTTACCCATTCCAAGTCAACATTGGGAGGAGATTTTAATGGATTTTATCACAGGTTTACCTAAGTCTGAAGGAAAGAGTGCCATCATGGTGGTAGTTGATAGACTTACCAAGTATGCACACTTTTGTGCATTATCTCATCCATTTAAAGCAAGTACAGTTGCTACTACATATATGGACACAATTCAAAAGCTACATGGAAACCTAAAGATTATTGTGAGCGATAGAGATCCCATTTTTACTGGAAATTTTTGGACAGAGTTATTTTCTTGTTTGGGTACTCAATTAGCTCATAGCTCATCTTATCATCCTCAATCCAATGGTCAAATTGAGATAGTGAATAAATGTTTGGAAGGATATCTTATTTTTTTTGTATCCAATAAACAAACACAATGGGTCAAGTGGTTACCTCTCGCTGAATGGTGGTATAACAATTCCTTCCATACTGCAGCAAAAATGGCCCCATTTATGGCACTTTATGGATATCATCCACTGTCCATCACATAATCTTTAAGAGAAAATTCTAAGGTTCAGGCAGTGGAAAATCACATTGAGCATCGACAAGAATTTCTACAACTCTTAAAGGATAACCTAAATTTGGCACAAAATCGAATGAAACAACAGGAAAATCAACATCGCAGCAAGAGAAGTTTTGATGTAGGAGACTGGGTATTTTTACGGCTACAACCATACAAACAAATGTCCCTTAAGCAAGCTAATAAGGATAATAAATTATCGCCAAAGTACTATGGTCCTTACAAGGTGTTGCAAAATATTGGTACTATGGCATACAAATTGGAGCTTCTTGCTTCTTCCTGAGTGCATCCAGTTTTCCATGTTTCATGCTTAAAGAAGGTTATAGGTGAAAATATTCCATTTCAAACAATATTTCCAGGAACTTGATGAGAAAGGAAAATCATATTGGAACCTGAAGCGGTCACGGAAACAAGAACTCGACAGCTACGAAATCAATCAATTTCAGAGTATCTCATCAAGTGGAAGAACTTACCACTGAAGATTCTACATGATGGGAGGATGAGAATTTTATACAGAAGCACACAGAGCTACTCAAGCGTTGAGGACAACACTTTTTTTAAGAGGAGGGGCATGTTAGGTCCCTATATTACTAGTTTAGTCCCTTATTGTTGTTAGTGTAGCTCCCTTATTGTCATTGTTGTACCCCTGTAACCCCAATATTGTTATTATTGTGCCCTTACATTATTATTGTTAGGTCGGCTAGGATTACATTGTGGCCCCATGGACTCCTATATATAGAAGGAGGTTTTGGTCATTTGTATCATCCAAGAATTGTTCATATATGTAATGTATTGGAGGTTTCCCCCTTGAAGTGGCTGCCTTCTAAGGTATTGACCTCTCTTTTCTTCTATTTTTGGAGCTAATTTCATAACAATCTCTCTCTCTCTCTCTCTCTCTCTCTCTCTCTCTCCCCCTCCCTCCCTCTCCCTCTCCCTCTCCATATCCCTATCTCTCCCTCCCTCTCTCTCTCTCCCTCTCCCTCCCTCCCTCTCTCCTTCTCCCTATCCTCTCTCTCTCTCACAATAATTTTTTTAGAGATGATCTCTCTCTCTCTCTCTCTCTCTCTCTCTCTCTCTCTCTCCCTCTCGCTCTCCCTCTCCCTTTCCCTCTCCCTATCTCCCTCTCCCTATCTCTCCCTCTCCCTCCCTCTCCCTCTCTCCCTCTCTATATCTCTCTCTCTCTCTCTCTCTCTCCATATCCCTCTCCCTCTCCCTCCCTCTTCCTCCCTCTCCCCCCCCCCTCTCTCTCTCTCTCTCCCTGTCTCCCTCTCCCTCTCCCTCTCCCTCTCTCTATCTCTCTATCTCTCCCCCTCTACCTCTCCATATCCCTCTCTCTCCCTCTCTCTATCCCTCTCCCCCCCTCCCCCTCTCTCCCTCTCTCTCTCTCTCCCTGTCCGTGTCCCTCCCTGTCCCTGTCCGTGTCCCTCCCTCTCTCTCTCCCTCTCCCTCTCTCTCTCCCTGTCCCTATCCCTCTCTCTATCTATCTCTCTCTCTCTCCTCTCTCTCTCTCTCTCTCTCTCTCTCTCTCTCTCTCTCTCTCTCCCCTCCTCTCTCTCTCTCTCTCTCTCTCTCCTCTCTCCCTCTCCCTCTCCCTCTCTCTCTCTCTCTCTCTCTCTCTCCCTTTCTCCCTCCTCTCTCTCTCTCTCTCTCTCTCTCTCTCTCTCTCTCTCTCTCTCTCTCTCTCTCTCTCTCCCTCCCTCCCTCTCTCTCTCTCTCTCTCTCTCTCTCTCCTCCCCTCTCCCTCTCCCTCTCCCTCTCCCTCTCCCTCTCCCTCTCCCTCCCTCTCTCTCCCTATCCCTATCCGTCTCTCTATCTCTATGTCTCCCTCTCCCTCTCTCTCTCTCTCTCTCTCTCTCTCTCTCTCTCTCTCTCTATCCCTCTCCCTCTCCCTCTCTCTATCTCTCCCTCTCCCTCCCCCCACCCCTCTCTCTATCTCAGCCTCCCTCCCTCCCTCCCTCCCTCTACCTCTCTCTCTCCCTCTCCCTCTCCCTCTCTATCTCTATCTATCCCTCTTCCTCTCCCTATCTCTCCCTCTCTCTCCCTCCCTCTCTCTCTCACTCTCTATCTCTCTCTCTCTCTCTCTCCCTCTCCCTCTCCCCCTCTCCCCCTCTCTCTCTCTCTCTCTCTCTATCTCTCTCTCTCTCTCTCTCTCTCTCTCAAATGTGTATTGTTTATTCGTTTTTTTTGTAAGCTAGATATCTATATATTAATATGGAACCAAAAATCACTACAAGGAAAAGACCCTCTAGCGGATGTTTTTGAGGAACCCCTTATAAAAATACCCTAGACATCCTTTCTAGCGGAGGTTACTAGAGGAGGTTGGCGGGCGAAGGTTTTTGTGGATGTATTTTGTCCAGTGCGTTCAACAAGAGAAAGCACTGGTAAACATTGGCACACCAGACACCCTACGCTCCATACACACCTGCCCGGTGCGTTGTACTTCTGTAGTGCATTGGTTCTTTACAACACTTCCACACCAGTGCCTCATAAAAAGCGTGCAAAAATAGAAACCGCCTAGTGCGGAATGAAGCAAATGCACTGGTGTGCCCATATAACCCCGCGCACCAAAACATGGTTAAATAAAAAAATCACGGCCAAAAAACGGCAGAAAAAATTGGCACATCGGACACCGTGCGCTCCCTACACACCCGCCCAGTGTGTTGTATTACTGTAGCGCACTGGTTCTTTACAACACTTCCGCACCAGTGCCTCATAAAAAGCACGCAAAAAGAGAAACCACTCAGTGTGGAATGAAGCAAACGCATCACTACTCCCATAAAACCCTGCGCACCAGAACAGGGTTAAATAAAATATAAAAAAATACGGCCAAAAAACCACACAAAACTTTGGCACATCAGACACCATGCACTCTGTACACACCCGCCCAATGCATTGTATTATTGTAGCGCAGGGGTTCTTTACAACACTTCTGCACCGGTGCCTGATAAAAAGTGAGCGAAAACAAAAACTGCTCAGTACGGAATGAAGCAAACGCACCAGTGAACCCATAAAACATCATGCACCAGAACAGGGTTAAATAAAAATAAAATTACATTCAAAAAACTGCACAAAAAATTGGCACACCGGACACTATGCGCTCCGTACACACTCGCCCGGTGCGTTGTATTACTATAGCACACCGGTTCTTTACAACACTTCCACACTGGTGCCTCATAAAAAATGCGCGAAAATAGAAACCGCCCGGTGCGGAATGAAGAAAAGATGCTAGTGCTCCCATAAAACCCTGTGCACCGGAACAGGGTTAAATAAATAAAAAATTACAACCAAAAAACCACACAAAAAAATTGGCACATCAGACACCATGCGCTCCATACACACCCACCCGGTGCGTTGTATTACTGTAGCGCACCAATTCTTTACAACACTTCCACACCAGTGCCTCATAAAAAGCGTGCGAAAATAGAAACTGCCTAGTGCGGAATGAAGCAAACGCACCGGTGCACCCTTAAAACTCCACGCAGCAGAACAGGTTTAAATAAAAAAAAATCTATGGCCAAAAATATGCACAAAACATTGGCACACCAAACACTGTGTGCTCCATACACACCATCCCAGTGCATTGTATTACTGTAGCGCACCGGTTCTTTACAACACTTCCACACTGGTGCCTCATAAAAAGTGCGCGAAAATAGAAACCGCTTGGTGCGAAGGGAAGCAAACACACTGGTGCACCCATAAAATCCTGCGCACCGGAACAAGGTTAAATAAAAAAAAATTTATGGCCAAAAAACCACTTTTTTCACTTTTTTCTGTGCTACAGAGCTCTCAAGCACCGGTGTAATTTATCATTGCATGAGCCGCCCTGACATCGGTGCTCCCATTGCACTCATTGCACGCACTGCTGTTGTGCATTGCTCACCAATCTCCAGCTTGAATTTAGCAAAACGGTGGACAATTTTTTTTTTGCAAATTCTACAGCCAATATGCCTCCTCAATGGCCAAATGTACATGTATTTTTATTTTTTTTCCATAATTAAGCCTTTTAGCAGATTAGAATTTCAAATAACCTTAAAAGTAACCATTTAAAAGAAAGAAAAAAAAATTGTCGCGCGGTACGCTCAAGAAGTTCGGCTCGCACCGGTTTGTGGTGCTACCTGTAAATTTACATGCCACACCACAACCGGTGCTAACGATATCCGCACCGGTTCTGGGGCAGTACCGATAGGCACACCATGTTATTTTGAAAAAAAATTAAAAGTGAGGTGCAGTCGTTTACCAAGCCGCACCGTTGACAATGTGGAATAGCGGCAACACGGTGGGTTGACTGAATTATCCACCCCGGGGCAGGTAATTTTGTCAGCGCATCACATACCGCATTTCGACAGGATCAATGGTTCGGCCTGGTAAACCGGTACTAACGGTATCCGCACCGGTTCTGGGGCGGTACCGAAGGCGCACCGTGTTATTTTAAATTTTTTTTAAAAGTGTGGTGCGGTCGGTTACCCAATCGCACCATTGACCAAGTGGAATAGCGGCGACGCCATGCATTGACCAAAATAGCCACCCCAGGATGAATATTTTTGTTAGTGCATGGTTTTCCATATTTTTCCTATGTCAATGGTGCTACCTTATAAAATACTGCACTGTTCACTATGTCATGATGGCAGGAGGTCGGTCCGCCGACTTAACTATACGCCCCGGGGCATAGATTTTAGTCAGCACACTGCCCTCCTGACACCGTACATAATCAACGGTGTGCTACAAATTTTTTTGGAGCACCACCCCAGTGCGCTGAATATTATTAGGTGCACGAATGCCATTGCACTCCATAGAAAGACGCACCAGGACCGGTGCGTGACCGTTTTTTTGGCACACCGATTGTTTTTTTATTTTTTTTTCAAACAAAAATTATATATGTATATTTCTAAATACATGTCTCATTTAATAAAAAAATTTGTGTTTAATATGTCAATCATTCAGAGACGTGAAAGGAGAGAAGAGGGGGAACAACAAAAACAACAGGCAGAGCAATATAACACGGTTCGCCCGTGGGAGGCACGAGAGAGGGATAGAGATGCATACCCTTGCCCTATTACAGCAGCTACGCAGGGGCTCCTAAGGAAGGTAGGCCTCCTCAAGTTCTATGAGGAGGCTACTTCCCTAAATGGCCATATTTTTTTTTTGAGACATCTTATCCGAAGGTGGAATGCCCACCAACAGGATTTCCGGGTTGGTATCGACTAGTGGTATATGCCCACTGAGGAGGATATATATTTCATTATAGGGCTATCGAGGAGAGGTGTGAATTTTCCCTGGTTCCCAGAGGTTCCAGTTGGCTATGTAGCAGGGAATCGGTTAGTTTACTACCAGAGATACATCAGAGAAAATGTACTATCTTTTACAGAGTTTCAGGTCGCTGGAGGTCAGTTACATATTGGTGCATTTGGTAGTGAGGAGGTGCAGTGTCTCTCACTTATCATTTTGACCATTTTGCACAACACCAGTGATGGGAAACACATTATTTTCTCGCTTCTATATTATGTTGATTATTTAGTACAGGAGCCATGACATGTTAGGTGGTCTGCCATTTTTTTGCAATAGTTATGTACAATCTTAGATAGATGTCATGCTCATGCACAAGGGAGGGTCAACTTCCCTTTTTCTTCAGAGATTTTTTGTTTATTTTTTGAGAGATTTCCAGAGACGAGGCCTACTTTTGTTCGGCAACCCCGTAGGCTGATGTTTGAGGCACATATGCACATGTGGGGGAAGATGATTCCCAAGAGGGACGAGACTCTATTTCCAGCGAGGATATCGCATGATGCACTGGAGTTGCTAGCCAGTGTTGATGAGCATATTTTCATTATGGTCCCCTGTCCTTATGCGAGTTTGGATTGGCGAGGGTGTGCCAACATCCTCTTCACAGCTGATGAGCTGCCAGATGATTACTTTTTTATATAAATTTATTCTAGCATGTTCTTTAACTTATTTTTATTAAATTGTGTAATGAAATTTTCTAATTATTGTTGCGAACTTGTATATATTTTGCAAACCTTGTCTCTTTTGATGGCGAGGACATGCCAGCACCACCACATGATTGAGGTGTGGATCCTGATGACGATTAGGGCATGCCAGATTCCGAGGATCATCAGGAGGCCGGAGTAAAGAGACCTGCTCCTGCTGATGCATTAGTACTACCTTTTGCTAGCAGTCGACTTGATGCTAGATACAGGATGGAGTTGGGCAACCAACTCAATGCATTGATTGTTGAGGCGAGCATCAGTACCACTCATTACAGATACATACAGGCCGATCATAGGCTATTACAGATGTGGAGAGGCATACTGCGTGACATGTACATCTTGATGCAGCATGTCGTAGGAGCTACGACAACTGTTACGCGACTGAGGAGTATTGTTGCACGTTATAGGCATGGTCGAGCCACAACACGTGATGGACATTCCGCGAGCAACAACTCATCATCTCATGATCGTTCACCTCGCGTCGTGCCAGATGAGCATGAACCTCCACTAGCATCTAGCAGAAGTCATCATGGAGATGAGGTTGGACCATCGGCCACGTTCAGTCAACGTCCTGCAGCATCCATCTGTACTTATGATCATGATCAGGCTGGACCATCGGCCGTCGAGGCTGCACCATTGACTGAGCAGGCTTCCACTAGTACTGCTATTGATGTTGTACTACCACTGGTTGATCCATGACATTTATATTACAGTTGTATATTTTTAACATTATTCAGTTATATATATATATGGTCCATGTATTTTATGTTCATGTTGCAGTTGTACTTAATTTACATGTTGGTGATCATCATGATGTGTATATTGTTAGGTCATGTTAGATATGTTCATTTAATGTGCAACTTGCAGATAGATGTGTATTTGATAGCATGAGTTATTTGAAATGAGATGTATATTTGATGTTTGTGTTGTGATGATGTTAATATATATGTTAACTGTGTTTTGTTATATGATCATAATCACAATGATGTTAGCGATTTTGAATGTGTTTTTTAGTTAAATATGATGTTTGTACGATGGTTATCATGAATGTGATGTTTATTAATTAATTTAATATTAAATGATCATGATATTGTAAAATTTAATATTTGTAATTCTAATTGTATGTAAAATTCTAAAATTGTAATTGTAATGGTATATATGTAAATTTGTAAAATTATAATTGTAATTGTAATTTTTTTATTTGTAAAATTGTAATTGTATATATGTAAAATTCTAAAATTGTAATTGTAAGTGAAATTGTAAAATTGTAATTGTAATTGCAATTCTAATTCTAATTGTATGTAAAATATTTGTAAAATTTTAATTGTATTACTGTGAATTGATTGTCGCTGTAGAATTGTAAATGTGTGTAAAATTATAAAATTGTAATTGTAATTGTGTGTGAAATTGTAAAATTGTAATTGTGATTGTAATTGTAACTCTAATTTTAATTGTAATTGTATGTAAAATATTTGTAAAATTTTAATTGTATTAATGTGAAATGAATTTATTAAAATTTGTAAAGTTGTAAAGTTGTAAATTTTAAATAATTGTAAAATAATAAATCTAGAATAATATGAATTATTGTAACATAATAAAGTTTAGAGAATAATGCAAATAAATTCATGTACTTTAGAATTATCATTATTTTATTATGATCTTAGATACAAAAAAAAGAACTAATTTATAAAGTACACCATTGTTTTTGAGATCAACATAATTGCAAATTATCAAGTGAATTATTGATTTTAACATTAACAGAATGAAAATTACCAATTAATTCAAATTACACATTATAATGTTTCGAAAAAACCATCTTAAAAAGTATAAATATTGATGAAATAACACATGTACCATATCACTCTCGGTTCTCATGATCACCCTCATTATCTTCCATCTCGCATGGCATGATAATACTATTGTTCTCAAAAATATGTTTTGATCTAGTGTCATGTTTCAATACAAACCACCAATCCCTATCCAACACATCTGGGTAAAAAAACACTTGGTTGCAGTGTTTGGGGAAAACATAGGGCTCCTTAGCTTCATACCACATCTTTCTAGAGTTGATACATATCAGCCTACTATCGCGATATTCCTTTACATTATTCCGATCAAAGGTGTCCCACCACTTGCACCTAAATATAACACATTGGAAAGAAGAGAAATCCACTTCAATGATCTCTTGTATCTTTCTAACGTAACCTAACATCCCTCATACTAGGTTTTCGTCATAGTGGCTAGATCGACTAGATTGATCAAACTCGACTTCCACTCCACATTCTTGTGTGATTTTTCAGCATCAGCATTTTCTGTGTGAAAAATGGTGTCCATATGCCCACATAGATGGGAACAAATGCACCTATTATAAAACAGTTAAAAAAATCATAGTGTCATGTGTCTTATAATAACCCAATAGTTAAAATATGAAACATATATGTCTTATAAGTTTCAAATTTACATATAAATTAAAAATATTATTACTGAGTTGCTGCACCCAATCCCTACGTTTAGTGCATCCTCTTCAGCATGCGGGTAACAACCGATAGCACCGTATTTCTCTCTGACTTGGTCAGCAACCCAATTGTTGGGGCATATTTTTGGCATATTTTCTTTAAATGATCAGGATAAGGCACACTTCTACCATTCAACTGTCTAAATTATTTTCTGTCACTATCCCATTTCATCCTCTTTTGTTTGTACAATGTGACCCACGGTTGTGTCACTTCAGAATTGTAAAGAACGAATTTATTGATTGCTTCAATTTCTGATTTCGCTGATGAAATCAAACCAACATTATATAGTACTTAGAGATCAAAATATACATTATATCGAATTTAAACATGAATATTAATTACTTTTTGTAAATTTGAAAATTATAATTTTCTTACTCTTTATCAAGTGCTTTTTTCCACTCATTTGGAGCAACTCCCCTTCTCTTTTGTCTTAATTCCTTTCATCGTCCCAAATAACTACACCTGGTCTGTTGTCGATCTGCTTTATGTACTCACTAGCATAATATAAAGACTCATACGATATGTACACCTCTGCCATAGACCCCTCGAGTTTTGCCCTTTGTCAAACAAAACCTTTCAATTTCTTCATTTACCTCTCTAAGAAGAACATCCAATGACAAGAAACCACCCCAACTAATTCAACCTCATCTACTAGGTGGATTAGAATATGAACTTGTAAGTCCATGAAACTCGTCGACAGTTCCTTCTCAAACATTCAAACAATCTCAACTATCTCTTGATGCCACCGTGGAATGCTAGCCACATGAATATCCTTTGACGTGATCCAACATACAAATGCAAATAATTTAGATATGGAATGTCCTAGGTCTTGAGGGAATTCATGTTTCACACACCCACGCATGAACAAAGGATAATGGCACTGCAAAGTTATAAACACATGCAATAACATACAAAATTAGTTATGTTTTATGATCCCTGCATGGGATAAAATTTATTAATATAACAAATAATAAAATCATGATTTTGACATTATACGTACTCTTAGAAGATTCAAATGGTCATGCGATTTCAACCCCGACAAATGGTCATCCACAGTGAAGCAGAGAATTAGTGAAGACTCGTATGAAGTTGGCACCCTCACACGCATTATATCTTCCTTTGCCAAAGAAATATCATCTTTTTTTAAAATCCATGGGACATAATCTTCTTTGAAAAACCATGAATTAGAGGGACCAATGCCTGCCTCTGATCCCGTACTTTCTAATCGTCTTGGCCAATGTTTATTTTTAGTTTTTGAAGTAATAAGATCTTTCCTAACAGCCAATGAGTCACTTTGTTTCGATGATATGTGCCTCCATAAAGAAGATGAAACATTTTAAATATATACATGGGATCTAATAAGTGGGTAATCTTAAGATGCTCCCAATGGGAAATTTCTCAACATAGGTGTCAAAGAACTTGGATCATCGAACATAGGCTCCCCATTTGAATCGAACATTTATATGAACTCCTTATCCTTATCTCTCTCACAGCTCTAAGCCATTCAGCTAGTGTCATTATTGGAGGCCTTTGGGTTCTCTCTCGTTTACCATTGAAAGCGGATGTTGCTCTTCTGTAAGGGTGTTCTTCTGGTAGGAATACCCTGGAGCAATCATACACTGGCTTTCATAGGTCCTTGGACCATCTAGCTTTCAGACAAGGTCCTCAACATTTATATCCAAAATACCCTTTTGTAACAAGACCTGCGAGATTATATTTGTATACATTAATTAATATGCATGGCATGTTAAATAATATCATGAAGATCAGAACAAATATTAAAACGAATTAAATAACTAATATGTGAAATAATATTGTTACATATATAATAAAATCAATAAATTAAACATGTAATTTACCAGAGCAAACTCCTAAGCCTGGATAATCATGTGTCGTGTAAGCACATATGCCATACAACATAAAACTCCTCTCTGTTGCGATGGGTCTTGATACATCGTATACATTTATCGCATCCCATAATTCCTTCAATTCATCTACCAGTGGTTGTAAGTAGACATCCATATTCTTCACTTGTCTTCTACTAGGGACTATGAGAGCCAACATTAGATGTTCATTCTTCATGGACAACCATGGGGGGATATTTTTATTGATCACTACTACAGGAAAAACAGAATAGTTGGTGTTCTGAAGGGAATATGGGTTGACGCCATCCATGGCTATGCTGAGTCGTAGACTTTGTACTTCATCCTTGAATTTTTCAGGCCATGTATCTTCTATATGCTTCATGGTTATTGAATTAGTTAGGATTTTCATAACTCCCAACTCACTTCTGTGTGAGGCATGCCATCCCTGGAACATAGCTAATTCTTTTCAACGAAAGAGCCTTTTAATCCTTGGGATTATAGGCATGTGCCTCAATATCTTAAAAGGAGGACCAGTACGTGATTTACCTTTATTTTTTTATTTATCATACCTACCATGCCCACATTTCGGACACATCTCTTTGTCTGCATATTCTCCTCTACATAGAATATAATCATTTGGACATGCATGATATGATATGTACTCAACACCCAAAATTTTCAACAATTTCTTTGCCTCTTCGCAGCTACCGGGAAAGACATTATCACTCGGAACAACCTTATCTTTGAATAACCTGTAGTTGGTGATCATGGAAAAATATATTAATAAATGTACATTAATGTCGATATAATTATTAACATTCATAAAATTTTCCATTTGTAATTTTCATTGCAGTGTACTGATTATATTTCAAATTTATATAAGGGAGTACTTTATGGTAACTTACCTCAAAATTTATGAGAAATATGAATTCGATAAGCCAAACTTTGCTTTCAAGTTGTACAGTAACATTGTTGTCCCAAACTAGGTATAGTTTGACTGACCGCCAGGTCCAAAGAGAGGGGTGGTATAAGGCTTTTGAAAAAGGTGTCAGTGATATGAGCATCATCCCCTAGTTGATCATCATTTTAGAATGCATCTAACAACATTGTCTCCATAGCAGTTATATCCCTTAAGTAATCATCCATACCAACCTCTATTTGATTGCCTCCATTGCCATCTTGTGAAGAACTACTATTTCTATAGTAATTCCTAATTGGTGAATCTGGACGTAGCGGGAATTGAATCAGTGGTTGATTCAACCATTCTTGATATCGTTCTTCTCCGATTTTTTCTCTTAATTCAATCTTCTCTCGATTTGACATTATTGTGGGGTGTAACGGAAGATGGTAGGTAGGTCGTTCATCATCACTAGAATCCTAATAATTAAAAATATATATTTAAACATGATTAGTACAAAATATATGATATCAATCAGTAACCAAGTTGACAATATTGCATGATTATAAATTGGTTTGAAGTTGAAATAATTACATATTAATCAATATATATACCAAAAAGTTATAATTATTACCATCATTGTCCCAGGATTGTGGCTAGAATATGCAATATTGTTACAATTGGCAGGGTGAAGAGGCTGTCCATTTTCATCTACCAAATCCGCCTTGCAGTGTGCAGCTCCTGATAAGAACTTCCGACGTTTTGGAGCATTTTGAATATTTTGTGCATCTGAACTCAATGTTGAATCTACATGAACCTGCAAATTTGTATACATTATAAATTTAATTAAGTTGTGCATGATTGATTGCATGGATAAAAAGCATAAATTCAATTAAATAGTGAAAATATAAATAAAATCTGAAGTACATATTACATCTCGAGATGGATAGGGAGAGCTCCGCGATGGAATTTGAGAAATATTATGAAACAAGCTGGATTTTGAAGAATTTTCCATTCGATATAATTATTATATTTTCTCCCTGCATTTGAGCACAACAACAATAAATTTTGGTGCACACACCTAAAAGTAATTTCAGTGCCTAATGTACAGATCACCGCACCAGTGCGTTTTTGGTAATGCGCACTGGTGTCATTTTATACAGAGATGCACCGATGCGATTCGATTAAGGGACGCACCAGTGACAAACAACTGCAAATAAAAAAGTGCAAATCTATTTTTTTTAAGTGAAGAAAAAAGTGGTAAATTGAAAAATGGGCGGAAAAATATTTTCGAAAATCTAATTTCATAAAAAATTCTTTAAATACTAAACACTTTTCATTATTTCACTATTTTTGCAAAAAAAATCAGCCAGAGATTTGTAGGAGACACCTGGAGAAAATAGAGCACGAGATCATTGTGGAGCAGGGAAATGCATTGGAACAGAAGTATTCAAATGATCAGAATTCCAAACCTCTGGTGATTCAAACCCTGTAGCATAGAATTTCAAATGATCTTGTGAATAAAGTTCATTTTTTTTTTTACTTTTTCTGCAATTTTTTTTATGCAGTAAAATAAAATAAAAAATCAAAATTTATTGTTTTTTTTACTTTTTCTGTAGTTTTTTTTACTTTTTTCTGCAGTTTTCAGAAACAAAATAAATAAATAAATCCATTTTTAGAAACAAACCCTGGATTCTTTTTGTTTCTGCCCTTTCTTCTCCCTCTTTCTGTGATTTCAGAATTAGGGCTTTTCAATTTATATTTATAGGGTTTGCATTGCTAAATATAGGCGTAAGACATCCAACCCACAGGACGAATTTCATAGTTGGATCCCAATCCATGTCGGCCCTTGCATGAATTTAAAAAAAAACCGATTTTCTCCCTTGGTGCGCCATGCGTAACTTAGCGCACTGGTGCGCTCTATTATCCCAGCGCGCCGCGAAAGTATTGTGATAAAAATTTAAAAAAGATAAATATTTTTTATCAGCGTTCCATATGTAAGATATGGCACCAATGCACTATGTCATTATGGCGCACTGTGAACGTGTTGTTTCACACACAAAAAATCCATTTTAGAAACAAACCCTACATTCCTTTTTTTTCTTCCCTTTCTTCTCCCTCTTTTTGTGATTTCAGAATTAGGGATTTTCAATTTATATTCATAGGGTTTGTATTGCTAAATATAAGCCTAAGACATCCAACCCACGGGATGACTTGGATAGTCGGATCCCAATCCATTTCGGCCCTTGTGTAAATTTGAAAAAAAACAATTCATCGGTGCGCCCTGCGTAACCTAGCGCACCGGTGCGCTCTATTCTCCCAGCGCACCGAAAAAGTACTATGATAAAAAAATTTAAAAAAAAAATATTTTTTTCTCAGTGTGCCATATGTAAAATATGTCGCCAGTGTGCTATTTCATTATGGCATACTGTGAACGTTCTGTTTCACACAAAAAAATCCATTTTAGAAACAAACCCTACATTATTTTTGTTTTTGCCCTTTCTTCTCCCAATTTCTATGATTTTAGAATTAGAGCTTTTCAATTTAGATTTATAGGGTTTGTATTTCTAAATATATACCTAAGACACCCAACCGGTGGGACGATTGCATAGTCAGATCCCAATCCATGTCGGCCCTTGCGTGAATTAAAAATATATATATATATATTTCATCAGTGCACCCAGCATAACCTAGCGCACCAGTGCTCTCTATTGTACAAGCACACCATGAAAGTACTGTGATAAAAAATTAAAAATAAATATTTTTTTATCAATGCGCCATATATAAAATATGGCACTGGTTTATGCTATAAAAACTAACACTAGACGATTTTTATTATTTTATCATGGTTAATCGGTGCGGTGGTTGAAATGTAATGCACTAGTGCTCCTTGTTGACATAGAGCATTGTATGGTCTATTATACTCTTTGTGCGGTGCGTTTATACGACCCCCACGCACCGGCGTTGGTGCGTACACCATGAATAGCGCACCGGTTTCTTGAGATTTTTTTTTACCTGAAAGTTTGACAATTTATTTATAAATATATTAATGAATGATATGGTACATGTTTGAGATTAATAAATAAATGACTGACAAGAGATCAAGTAACAAAAATACTGATAACACATCAAGAAAAGAAAAAAAGGCAAGTTATTTGTAAATTCTTTACAAAAAATATTAGTTTTGAACTATATGTAAGTTTAACTAATATGTATTGTTTACTGTTTATCATGCAGAGCCACAAAATGATGAAGCTCGATAATATTATTTCTGATCTAGGACCAGAAGAGCATAAAATCTTGATGGAAAAATTTCAAAAGGATGAATCAGCTGAACGAAAAAATGCTATCGATCCAATATGAGTTTATTTTTTGAATTTTCATTAATAATATAATTAAAATTATTAGATAATATGTGTCAAAAGGTCTATTAATTCACATCTGTTTAATGTTCTACAGGGACCAACAACTCAGAAAAGAAATGTTGTTCTAAGAAAAGAAAAAAAATAGAACGCAAATGAAAATGAATCACTTCGTAGCTCATCTCAAGTGGTGTTGGAGGTTAACGAAAGGGGGAAAATATTTTACAAAAGTTTGAGGGATCTAGTGGAACGAATGTATAGACGTTCTTTCCACTTACAATACAAAAAAAAATCCAATGATAACAAGAACCAAATTTTATCTAAACTACAGAAATATTTTCCAGAGAATTGGTCAATGAGACATGTCAGACTTTTAATAGAAAAAACGTACAACAAAAAAAAAGAATGAAAAAGTAATATTCCTTTAAATGTTTGTCTAGAATTATTTATAATATCACTTTTGTTATATTTAATTTTCACATATCAATATAAAAATTAAATATTTTATTGTCATGTTACACTTTCAGGAAGATTATGAAAATCTCAAAAGATGAACGAGATGATATCAAAAATATTCCAGTAGGAATGTCCAAAAAGGTGTACAAGGAGATGGTCAAAGAAATGGACAAAATTGCATTGCAAGAGGAGTCATCTCAACAACAACGTGCTTCAAATGTAATATGTAACCATTGAATTTTTTGATCATTAGGTACAATAAATAAACAATTTAGCATTAAATATTAATTTTCAAGTATTTTCTTGCACAAAATAAAAGAAAATGGAACCCATTCAGCACATAAAACAAGATGACAAGGAAGAAATTTGTTGATATCTAAGTTTGTGAGTAATTGTTACTTCCTTATAACAACTTAACTAGATTTCATTTTTGTATTTTTTAGGTTGTTTTACAAAAATCATCATTGAATGTCTTCAAACAGGTGCTAACATACAAAGAAGAACCATCAGAGGAATTGATTGAAATTGGGTTAAATATGGGTTGTGAGTATATGTTGGCATATTAAAACTTAATTGTGGAATTTGTAAGCATCTATCGATCTTGTTTTACTTAGCTCCGTCTATAATTAATAGAACAAAAAAATATTTTATATTAAATATATGATTTGTTATGGGGTATAAAACTTGCAGGAAACAAAGTATGGAATTGCGCCAACATATGAAATCTTGAAATATGGCATGTTACATGGTTTTGAAAGAATGTGTATAGTTTATGAGTCAATTGTTGCAATGGTACGTCATTTATTTTTTATTTACATTGATGTATATTATTTAATATTTCAATTTTCATTATTCTCACCAATGTATATACACTCATTACTATTTGTAGATGGAAGGTGAAGAAGAAGAAAACAATCAACACCGTGAACAAAAAATTCCTGAAAATAACCCCAAGTCATGGAAGTAGCTCTAGCAGTGACAGCAATTCAAACGAAGAATGATGATCACTATGTTTGGATATCAAAGCAAGGGGTTGTATTTTTTGAAATATTATCTTGTGAAATCATACATTTTGTTTAATGTAATGGACATAGTGTCCCAATTGAAAGACAAAGGTATACCAATAACTATCCCATTTTGTATGACAAAGATTGTCTTATATATATATATATATATACACTCATTACATTTTATTTTTATGTTTGTAGATGGAAGGTGAAAAAGAAGAAAACAATCAACTCCATGAACAAAAAATTCCTGAAAATAACCCAAGTCATGGAAGTAGCTCTAGCAGTGACAGCAATTCAAACGAAGAATGATGATCACTATGTTTGGATATCAAAGCAAGGCATTGTATTTTTTCAAATATTATCTTGTGAAATCAAACATTTTGTTTAATGTAATGGACATAGTGTCCCAATTGAAAGACAAAGGTATACCAATAATTATCCCATTTTGTATGACAAAGACTGTCTTATATATATATGTGTGTGTGTGTGTGTGTTTTAAGGTATTCTATTGCATTCTCCATTGTTGCTATGAAATATAACACCACTGATTAAATTTATGGATGATTAAATATTACAATGAAGAGATGTGAAATTTTATGATATGATATAACAAATTAATCCAAACATCACATTCAAATGCACTAATAAAAATTTAATTCATATGAATGTTGTTATAAGATATATATGTGGCGACTTTTGATGAATAATGAATTTTAAAAAATCACTATAATTATGATATGATATAAAAAATTAATTCAAACATCACATTCAAATGCATTAATAAAAATTTAATTAATATGAATAATGTTATAAGATGTGTCGACTTTTGACGAAATAATGAATTTTTAAAAATCACAATAATTGCACTGTCACAGGTTGATGTTTCTAAACAATAAAAAATGAAAACCAGTGCATGCCAGTTACTGTACACTGGTGCATTTGTATTCTGAAGTGCACTGGTGCGTTTCTACGACCTCTGGGCACCGCACAAATACTGATAACAATTATAAATCTTGGTGCGTTTGTGTGATACTGCGCACCGGTGCGTTTATGTGTCTATACGCACTGGTGTAGTTGTATGACCTATGGGCACCGCACGAATACCGATACCAATTATAAATCTCGGTGTGTTTGTGTGATACTGTGCACCGAGGCATTTATGTGTCTATACGCACCAGTGCATTTGTACAACCTATGGGCACTACGCGAATACCAATACCAATTATAAATCTCGGTGCATTTGTGTGATACTACACACCAGTGCATTTCTATAAGTCTACGCATCGGTACGTTGATACTACCTATGGGCATCGCACAAATCCCAAGATCAATTAGAACAACCTCATGCGTTGTATCACCAATACTATGCCCGATGCGGTTTTATACCTTAACGGCCCAGTGCATTCTCCTTCGACCGCCCTGGGGCACCTTCTACATGTACGCATCGGTGCGTTAAAGCCAAAGTAGCGCACCGATGAAAAAAAACATTCGTAATAACCTCTGGCTGCCCATTTTTTTTAGTTGTGTTGAATTTCTGTTAAAAGCTCCACCAAAACCTCCGTAACCATAAACGGATGTTGTAGCAAATTTTTTTTTGAAAATTTTGGCCAATTTTATAACACTAAAAACCTCCTTTATAACTCTACTAGAGGTTCTTTTCCTTGTAGTGAATATTACAAGAAACATTATCTATGGCTTGCCACCTAGTGAAATAGATCCACAATAATGGCCAATTTTCAAATTATTCTTCACAATACATTGTTTGAAGTGTTGCAACACCTAGTAAACTAGGTCCATAATAATGGCCAATTTTCAAATTATTCTTCACAATACAATGTTTGAAGTGTTGCAAAAAAACATATATTAATATGGAACCACAAATATTACAAGAAACATTGTCTATGGTTTGCCACCTAGTAAACTAGGTCCACAATAATGGCCAATTTTCAAAGTATTCTTCACAATACAATGTTTGAAGTGTTGCAAAAAAACTAAGCATTGAAGACAATAACTGCATGTACTAATAACATAAAAAAGATAAGCATGAATCCTATGATTGAGGAGGTAAGCAATCACTCCCAGTAATAAAAAAACAAGTGTAGCACCTTTCGTATGGACCTTTAATGTGTGTATTCTTGGTTGGACTTCTCTTTTACGATGATCCCTTTTTGGGATATACTTGCCTTAGGAAGGATATTTGTGACCAAATGGATATATATTTCCTTGATGATTTGTTATGAGTAATCCTTATTTGAAGTAATATATATAGGAAAATGTGTTATGATGTATTAGTTTGACTAATAGGTGTTGTTCTGGACTCATCACCCCCTCTTATGCTTGTTTCTACTAAGGATCAAGTATGATGGACCTAGACACCTATACTATTGTCTAGTTTGTGATGAGAACTAAATGTAATTTTTCTTTTATTTACTCTCCACAGAGAGGAAAAGGATATCAAAGTACTCATGAGTTCAAAATCGAGCATACAAAAACTGAATAATGGACCTTTTCGACCTTGGAAATAAACAAATAAAACAAGAAATGAAAAAAAGATAAGGAGAAATAAATTTTATTGACAATGGTCATTAGTGATTATTGTATGATAATTACAATGATCAATACTTGATAGAGTGGGTGAAATCATATGCACTATTGATGTGTTTATGTTTTGGATATTAATATTGCATGAAGCATTAGTACTCTTAATGAAAACTATGGAGCAATGATGACCTTCAATAATGATTTAACTTGACTTGCCTTGTTTTGATATGATTCATGACATATACACATGTTGGATTCCTTTTTGGTATTTGATGTCTTTTCCTTTGATAAATTTCATGTAATGGTTTAGAAAACATTCACATGATGGATATCTTGTTATGATTAGTGTTATGGATACATTTCCATGATTGGTTAGATACCTTGTGAGGATTGGATGCCATTTCCTTCAGTATAGTTTAGATTATGATCCATGATATTTGCAGATGATACATGCCTTATTGTATGAAACCATTGGACTACCTTTAAAAAATGTTCATGATATGTATGCACATGATGGATTCCTTGATGAATACCTATATGAGATACCTTTCATAAAGTATAGTTTAGGATATATGCACATGTTGGATGATTTGATATGATGTATACCTTATTAGGTAAACTTCCTATGTAATATGATTCATAATACAATTTATGATTTATGGTTGGTTAATGAGATACTTTATACAATGGATTAAGATGATGATAATACATGTACACAATGTTATCTTGGATGTATCTATAGAATTTAATGTGTAGATCCTAAACTGCTCATGAAATTTACTAAATCATAAGGCTAGAATCTACTCTACTGATCTACAGAAGTAAATTCACAATCGAGAATACAAATCATTAACATGCATCAATATTGAACACACATATAAAAAGGTATATCTAGGGAAAGAAACTGCTAAAAACTGATTACTATTTGTATTGCACTAATCACAGAATCTGGATGAATACAATATGCCCTATTCAACCTTGAGCTCAACCTGCAAAAATATATTTTATCCTCTTCATCACTAACTAACTTTGGTCAACACTTAGCCAATATTTCAAGCCTTCGAGATCCTATTTCCTTGTGATGTTGGATGAAGAATTAGCCCTTATTAAGTTAGGGAAATTTATCATTGAGAATTGTGCAATTCCATGAGGCCCTTCTTTGACTGCATGCATGATATGTACAACTTGGAAAATTCTTCAACTGATAGTACATTTCCCTTGAACTCCAATATCAAACGGGTAACTCGAATTTTGTGCATGCATGATTTAATTTAGGATGATTAATTAGTTAACTGGTTAAACATTGAATATGCACCCCACTACTAGAACTCCAACTAATTCCTCCTACAGTTGGAACTACTTTAACTGACCTTAACTCAATTTTACTAAATTAAATTGTTACAACTGAAATTAACTCAACCTAGGCTCATAAAACTTAGGAATCACTGTACACAACTCAATTTCATCCTCCAACTATAATTAAATAAGTTAACTAAGTGATAATAACTTAGTTAACTCATTCAAGTTGTTTATTGATGTGGCATTTCCATTTTCCCTGATTTAATAAAAGGAAAATTTGAATTAGGAATTTATTGCTGCATTTTCAACACTCCCCCTAAAAAAGAAAGGGATTATCATATATCTCAATCCTGCTTCTATGGAACTCAAATTTAACCCTTGAAACAGATTTTTTCAAAATTTCTATATCTCGTTCCTCTGTCAAAATGTACTGAAACAACATGATCTACCTCTTCACACATTCTCATATATGGTGGTACCATATATCAATGTGCTTGGATCAATTGTGAAAAACTATATTATCAAAGGGTTTGATACAACTATGATTTCCACAGTAAATCATAGTAGGATACATCATATAACCAAATAACCCAACAAGAACATTTCTCATCCAAATAGATTCATAAGATGCTTGACTGGCAACCATGTACTCTGCTTCTGCTGAGCTACGTGCAACTGATATCTTCTTCTTGATTTACCAAGAAACTGTTGTTGACCCAACACTAAAAATTCCTCCCAAAGTGCTCTTCCAATCTAGTGGAATTCCCACCCAATATGCATATGTGAAGCCTTGCAATTTCACTTCCTCTATCCGTTTTTACCGAAGTCTAAACTGAATGGTTCCTTTGAGGTACCATAGTAAATGTTTAGCAACCATTCAAAATAATGTGGTCAGTCGAACCATGTCTTGTATCAACTGGTTGACTACATAACACATGTATGGTCGTGTACTCACCAAATTCATGAGAGAACCCACCAACAGCCTGTACATGGTAGCATCCACTTCCTCACTTGAAGTGGCATCCTATTTCCTCTAGTTGGTCGCTAGAAGAGTCTCCATGGGTTTTCATTTGTCCATGTGGAGCTTCTGAAGTATCTTTTTGGCATACTTTTACTGAGAGAAAAAAAAAATTCCCTTCTCTCTGCCATACTTCCAAACCATGGAAATACTCCATCAACACATGTCCTTCATTTCAAACTATATTGCAAGACCTGATAAGTTGTTCATCATCGGTCAAAATCAAGTCATCAACATATAAGACTATAATCAACAATTCAACTTCTACCAGAACATGGTAAAGGTTTGCATTGATTCACTTTTGGTGAAACCAGAATTGGTGAGGTAGCTATCGATCCTGGTGTACCAAGCATGGGGTGCTTGCTTCAACCCATACACTGCTCGCTTGAGTCGGCACACATGTGAATCTTTGTTGAAGGTCTCAAAACCTTTATGATATTCAATGTACACCTCATCCTTAATAAATCCATTGAGTAATGTTATCTTCACATCCATCTTGTGGATCTTCCACCCCATCTATGTAGCAAGAGCAAGAATTGATCTAATGGAAGAGTACCGTGCTATAAGAGCAAAGGTATCTTCATAGTCAATCCCTTCTGCCTGATAGTACCTCTTGGCCACAAATATGGCCTTGTGCTTCTCAATGCTTCTATCTTCTACATGCTTTACCTTGTAAAGATATCTCAAACTCACCACTGACTTGTCTACAGGTCTTGGGACCACTTCCCAAACAAATTTTCTGACAATGGAATGATATTTCCTCTACCATAGCATCAAAAAATACATTATTCTCTACTTCTTCCTCAAATGAGGTTGGTTCTATCTCTACTAGCTCACCCATCAGAGCTATGTAGCATGTGTATCGATCTGATGACCTCCTCTGCCTGCGATTTGATGTGGGTGCTCCCACATTCTCTCTAGCATCCTAAAATAATATTTCATCTTCCCTGGTCTACTTCCTTCCTTCCCTAGATGTATCTTCTTGAGTGTTTGTCTCACTCTTCTCCTCTGATTTTGGTTGCTCCACATATTCTTGAGGTTCTTCCTTTGGAGTCAAGAGCTCCTATTCTACATGCAATTGAATATCCCTCTTAAGGGAACACTTCATTTCCTTCTCTTCATCTAAATTCACATATATAAAAACAACTATCATCCTGAGAGATGGAAGGTACAACCGATAGTTGTGAGGTGTATTAGTGTACCCCAAAAATATGTGAAAATTAGCTATCGACTCTATCTTTTTTTTGATTCCTTGGAAACATGGAAATATATTGATGATCTAAATATCTTGAAGTGTGACACATCTGGTTTCTTCTCTATAAAATATTCTTCTAGTGTACTCATCCCAAGAATCTGAAGAGGACTCATGTTCTACACATATACCGTTGTGTTTCATGCTTTGGCCCACAAGTGCAGAGGTAGTCCCTTATCACACAACATCACCGATGCAGCTCCCATAATACTTTTTTTTTCCTCTCAGCTACCCCATTTTTTTGTGGGTTATGGGGTGCTTTAAACTCCCATCAAATTCCATCATTTGCATAAAAAAAATTTAAACTTAATCGACACACATTAACCACCATTATCACTTATGAGATCCTTCATTTTCATGCCAATTTATTTCTCAACAAGTGCTTTAAACTCAAAAAAAATTGGAGAATGTTTGGCCTTTCTTTTGCATGAATAAAATCCAACACTTATGTGAGAAATCATATGCAAATATAACATAATACTTGTGCTTGGTTATGGAGGTTGTTGAGAAAGTTCCACAAGCATCAGAGTGGATCCTTTCAAGTCTTTCACATGCCCTGATATCTTGATCATTGAAGGTGGATTTTTTTTACTTCCCCAAGGTAAACCCTGTGCATGTCTGCTACTTTAGTGCTCCATTGTGGAGTCATGTGGTGATCTGTTTCATGATATTCAAAGATCCATGGTGAAAATGACCAAGTTCTTTATGCCATAATTCACTGACATATCGGCTCTTCACCTTCTCCACATTTGTTCTCAAAGCAACACAACCTTCCACTTCCAACCTGTAGAGGTTCTTCACCCAAACCCCGATCTGCTTCCTGTGGCGATGTGCCTCAGGAATGCCTTTCCTTTTCTAAATATCACATTGTAACCACGGTCTTCCAACACCATGACGGAAACCAAATTCTTCTTTAGACCCAGAACAAACATCACATCCTTGAGCCTAAGAGGGGAGCAAGAATCCCTCTGAAAATTAATTGTACTAATACCAATCGTGTTATACCTCCCATCATATCCCATATTAATGTGTATCTATATGTATTTCTCCTCCAATTCACTGAAGAAATATTTGTTAACTTTCATATGGAATGAGACATCACATGCAAGATACCAAAAAACTCCCATCACTGTGCTTTCCATGCATGCAATGAGGGTAAAATCAAGCTCGAATTGTGAACCTAGAGCTTCACCCACCACTTCTCCCAAGGTCTTCTTGATTGTTTTCTTGTGGGAATTTCATTGCATAGTGTCTGAATTCATGACAGTGAAAGCACATGATTTTGGACAAGTCCTTTTTGTTTCCACCTTGATTGGAATATCCTTTGGATTGTGATATTTTCCCTTTCCCTTTCTTTGCCTTTCCAACCAAGGCACAATTTTCCTCATTCTCAACATTGGATGAGGTCCCATCTATGTTACTCTACCTATTTCTTCTTGAACTAGATCAGACCATAAACACTCCCACTTTGGTATTTTCTCTCTACCATTAATGAATCTTAATAACTTTTCTAGCTCCTGGGAAGGCCCAAAAATGCTATAGCTACCAAATCTTGTTCGGGGACAGTAACACCGACCCTGCCAAGTTCATCATGACACTGTGTAAAGATGCTCAAGTACTGTGAAATTGTTTCATTATTTTTCATCTTTATTTTCAAATCTTGTATTTGAGAACCAACTTCTTATGGTCCCTACTATTCTGGAATAAATCTGTCAGTGCTTGCTACATTTCATGCAAAGTCTCTTACCCATGGATATTAGAGACAATATGGTCTCATACTCCCTCCAATATGATTTTCCTTGCTCTAACAACAAACTTCTCCTATTCTTCTAGATTCTAAGCATCAATTGTTGTTGGTTTCAGAACATCATTATCAATGTAGTCCTTCAATCCATTATCCTCTAGTAATCCCTCCATATGGTCCCTCCATGCAACATAATTCGAGCTTCCCTCAAGGGCATAATCAAGCCTTAGTCCATTGAAAGTCATCTTCTCAATCCTAAAGAAATCCCGCAACTTGATTTGAAACCTTGAACCTCCGACAATGAAAACTTCGATTTTTGTTCTCTAATATGAATCATGCTCTGATACCATGTAGAATTTAATGTGTATATCCTAAACTGCTCATGAAATTTACCAAATCCCAAGACTATAACCTACTCTAATGATATGCAGAAGTAAATTCACAATGGAGAACACATATCATTAACATGAATTAAGATTTAACAAGCATACAAAAATTTATATTTATGGGAAAGCAGCTAATCAAAAAACTTTAGTATTTGTATTGCATTAATTAAAGAATTTGGATGAATACAATATGCTCTAATCAACCTTGAGCGCAACCTGCACAATTATCTTCTATCCTCTGCTCAACTGACTGACTTTGACCAAAACTTAGCCAATTTTTCAAGACTCCAAGCTGTTATTCCTTGCATTGGTCGATGAATAATTAGCCCCTATTAATTAGGAAAATTTCTCATTGAGAATTTCACAATTCCATTAGGCCCTTCTCTAACTGCATGCATGACCCGTGCAACTTGGAAAATTATACAATTGATAGTACACTACCCTTGAACTCCAATATCAATTGGATAAATTGAATTTTTTTCACGCATGAGTTAATTTAGGCTGATTGATCAATTATCTGGTTAAACACTGAATATGCACCCCGCTACTAGACCTCAAACTAGTTCCTCCAACAGTTGGAACTAGTTTAACTGAACTTAACTCAATTTAACTGAATTAAATTCTTACAACTGAAATTAACTCAACCTAGGCTCCTAAAATTTAGGAATCACTGTACACAAATCAATTTCATCCTCCAACTCAAATTAACTAAGCTAAATGAGTGATAAAAACTCCGTTAACTCATTCAATTTATCCGTTGATGTGAAGTTTCAATTTTCTCCTAATTTAATCAAAGGAAAAATTAAATTAGGAATTTCTTGCTTCATTTTCAATAATATAAACCTATTTTAAGTTGAGATATTAGTTGACATTGGTGGAATTCACTTAAGGGGAGGGATCTTGATCTGGATTTATGTTGGAACACAAAAAAATATAGAAATAAGCATAAACGTAGAGATGCAGTACAAATAAAACATCATTTCATTAATATCAAATAATTGAAGTATGCTTACAGACATAATGGACATAAACTAGCTAGGGTGAAGGTAGCTTGTCTCTGAGAAGAGATGTGGTAGATACATGCATCTGAACTATGTTACAATGTGGCTCGAAGGCCTATTTATCATTAAGAAACAATGGAAAACCATAAACATCCAAAAACCTAACCTTAGGAGATGAAACACCAAATTATGGGCCATGTTGGGGTAAATTGGTACATCAATTTCCTGGGGTCGTAACTTTGGCATACAATCTTCGTTTGATGCACATGATACCTCATTAGAAAGATATCTCTGAGGACTAAAACTACTGACAGCAAATGTCAAGTTGAAAACTCACATGTTTCAAAGGTGATTTTCCCAAAAAACATCGTCTAGTGCCTCAAAACAAATCTAGAAGTTTAGGACCTGAAAAACTGCCAAAAATAGTAAATTTTGCTACAATTAAGGAAACTAAAAACTGAAAGAAAAAATGGTGGGGGTCCAAGGGGAATAGGCGGTTGGCCACCAATATCCCCTTGGATCATTCCTCCCCCCTTATGAATTAATGGTCCCTATTGCATTGAGTTCCTCCATGAGATGAGGAAAATTCTGCTGAACTTGGTCCCTGGTGAACCACTTGTGTTGGTGAAGGAGTTGGCCTGCTTTGACAACTTGATATAGTTTGATAATTTGTTTTTGGGTGTTCTTGATATGTGTGTCCATGATCTGATCAGTTGTGGCTTGTTCCATGTAGTCTAGGTTTAAATTTTTTGGTGTGAGTTATTCTCCAATGTCGGATGTGTCCACATCCAACAATGGTGGAAAGTAGGGCCAAAGGCAGTCCCCATTGAAAATTGGGTGAAAACCAAGGAATGGTGGATTAATGAACTTTAAGGCATTGTCCCCTACTGACTTGGTGATGGTTTATGGCCCATATCAATGTGGGCGAAGCTTGCATGGGGCCCAACGAGGCGCTTCTTCTGCAAATGTAGCCAAACTTTGTCGCCCACCTGGAACTTGTGTCGCACTCGTTTTTTATCATGCCGCTATTTTTACTTGGCATTGGATTTCTCCAAGATATCATGGATCTGCTGGTGGACGTGCTGGATGCATTCAATAAATCTAGTTGCTTTATTAGCCTCATACAATACATGTGAGGAGCTTGGCCTGATGCGCCCTTTCTACAACAACTCTTGGACCTTCCTCTTGATTTCATCATTCTCTAGAAAATAACATTGATAGATTGGCCCATTAGGCAGCGGCACACTTGGGTTCAGATCAATGGAGTGCTTGACCTGGCAGTATAGAGGAACCCCTGTGGGTCAGGAGAAAATTTCCTTGTAGTCCTCCACGACTTTTTCCATTTCCTGATGTCGCACATGGGATCCTTGTTTGGAAATTGCTGCCACAATCTTCTTCTTTCCCTATGGGTGAATCATAATGAAAAATAAAAATTCTTGTTTTGGGAAATAATCTTATTGCATTTCTTTGCAGTACTCAAAGAGATGGCGAAAGGCAGTACTACCTCCAATATCTTGTACAACTTATCTCCCAAAGTAATAAGAACAGAACGAGGCCTAGACTCATACACAACATGTTGCTTCCACAAGTATGGTTGGCCTAATAATACATCATACATGTCAAGAGGAGCAATATCACACAATACCTCATCCGTGAAGGGCTTGATGCTATACGAAAGGTGACACTGTTGGATGGCGCGAAGATATCTTCCTTGGTGAATCCACCCAATTCTATATGACTGCGAGTGTGTTATGGTCGGTAGGCTGAGTCTCTTCATGAACTTTGCTAAAATGAGGTTCTTTTGGATTATGTTATCGGCAAGGAATTGTAGTGGAGAACCATTCACCCACATATGGGAATTGAAGAGGCACTCCCCCTCCTCTAGATCCTCAGGTTCCTCCCTCTGGAGCTTAGTGGTGCAAACAATGGAACTAGATTCTGAATCAATGATTTGCTTCTCTTTCTCATTCCCCTTGTACGATTCCAATTCAAGATCATAACATGCATTTTATTCAGATGCCTTCAGTTTGACCACCAACGATTGTTTGGCCCAAAACTCACTTGTGTTGTGAGTGGAGCTATTATGAAATTCACACCGCTTCCTCATGTCCTTCTTTGGATTTTTGGTCTTGTTCTAAGTTTCCCCACTTTTTTTCCCCTTGTTCTACGGTTCAGGGGTGCCTTTCCCTGGCTTCACATTGACGGATCCAAAGTCTCGCTTCTTCTGCTTAAATTTCTACTCAATCTTGGTGGCGTATCGATATTTCATGCCAAGCAAGGTAATGTCGAGAAAATCCATTTCCTCCTGAATGTATCTATGCAAAAAATTGTGGCACTTGAGCACCAAATGTTTCTCTGAATATTTAATACACAAATTTGTGCGTAGGGCATGGAACAAATTCGTCAACTCATGCACATCTTGATCCCTTTGTTGTTACACCATGGTCCATTGGATGTACTTGTACTCATAGCTCTCCACGGGGTAATATTGTTCCTTGATGCAGTCTCAGAAAAAATTTCAAGTGGGTGCGGTCGAGAACAGAGAGGGTTCCCTCTCATCCTTTTTCTCATAGTGGGTTTCCCACCAGTCTTTGACATGGGTGGCGGATTTGAGGAGTGCAAAAGTAATATTTTCTTGGTCGGAGAAATCATGGACTAAGAAATACCCTTATATAAAATTGAATCATATATATATGACATCTGCATCTATCTAGACTTCAAATACATTAATTTCGAATTTGACTTGAACCTTAAAAGGAGTGGTGTCTCTAGAGTGGCTGTTAGATGCAGATGCACCATCGGTGAGCAGTCGTTGATGGTTCTAGGTAAAATTATCCATCATCGCATTCCTTTGTTTCTCGAGGGCCTCCTCAAACAAAATTTTGATAGGATCTCCTACTACCTCATATTTATTTTCTCCCCCATGGGTGGTCGCCGGGGTTTGCGAGGCTGAAAGGTTCAACTAGATTGAGCCCTAACTCCTTATACCCCAACCTCGTTGGGGACATCCAAAGAAGGATCGAGAAAGAGAAGACCGCTCTGATACCACTAATACGGATTTATGTATGAACAAAATAAAATATATAAATAAACATAAACTCAAATATGCAATAGAAATAAAACTTCATTTCATTAATATCAAACAACTGAAGTATGCTTACATATAGAATGGACATAAACTAGCTAGGGTGAAGGTAGCTTATCTTTGAGAAGAGATGTGATGGCTAAATGCCTCTGAAATGTGTTACAATGAGACTCAAAGGGATATTTATTATTGAGAAACAATGGAAAACCATAAACATCCAAAAACTGAATCCTAGGAGATGAAACACCAAACTATGGGCCTCATATCGGTAAATTGGTACATCAATTTCCTGGGGTCGTAACTTTGGCATATGATATATGTTTGACGCACACGATACCTCGTTAGAAAGATCTATCCAAGGACTACAACTACTAACCATGAATGTTGAGTTTCAAAGCTACATTTATTGGATGTGATTATCCCAAAAAACGTTGTTTAGGGCCTCAAAACAGCTTCAGAAGTTTAGGACCCGAAAAACTACCAAAAATAGTAAATTTTGCTACAATTAAGGAAACTGAAAAAATTGAAAGAAACAATGGTGGGGGTCCAAGTGGAATAGGCAGGTTGCCAACAATATCCACATGGATCAGATCTTGTCCTGAGGATGATTATTTCATCCTAACACCTGGTAATCTTGGGAAATGGGAAAAGGTATGTGAAAATAAACTCCCAAGTTAACTTGGGTAAATGGGTATACGGGGAAAGGGTTATAATTGACTTTTACCTTATTCTTGAAACTTAAATATTCACCCCCAAAGCCCAAATTCACCCTTACATTATAAGGAAAAGACCTTCTAGTGTAGTTTTTTGCAGACACCCCTATAAAAATAGCCCAAAAAATTGTTTGTAACAGAGGTCACTAGCAGAGGTGGGTGGGAGGATGTTTTAACGGATGTTTTTTGGATGGTGCATATAAAATCTACAAACGCACCAGTGATTTACTATCCATACGAGCATTGGTGTTTCATATAACATGATGCACCGTCCAAAATTCATTTTTATAAAATAAAAAAAAAATCAGTGCGCTAAATAACATAATGCACCGGTTCTTGAATAGTCAATAACATTGGTTCCCTTTACATAGTAAAATAGCTTGGTGCGCCATACCATTTAGGAGCACCACTATAGTTTTAAATTTTAGAGAAATGCTGTGCTATTTTCCAACAAAGCCCTGGTGCAATAAGCTTAAAAAAACACCCAGAGGCATCTTCTAAAGAGCATCGCTAGGCAGTTTTTAATTTCAAGAAAAATATGGTGTTATAGTAAAAAAAACAACACTGATGCGGTACCTGTAGAGGAATGCCCCACAACATCTCGAGAAAAAGTACCACAATATTTTTTAATTAAAAAAAGGTGGTGCTTTTGGATATATCACATATTGGTGCATTTGGATAAATGCACCAGAGGAGGGTTAAATAAAAAAACACTCCCAGCGGTAATTTTCATTTTTACAATCTATAGTGCGGAAAATCTGTGAAGCATCGATGCCACTCTTGCCACATGCAAGCTCCTTGACATGGGTTCCTCTCTTTCACACCATCATTCTATATCGTGCTCACTTTTTTATTTTCAAAGTTTTCAAACTGTTCTAAAAATTTTTTTCTCCATTACATGTCCATAATGCCACCTTGATGACAAAATATCTAGGCAATGTCTATGTTTCTTTGTAACTTATATTTTTAGTGGATTGGAACTGTAAATTAGGCTAAATTTTTCATTTTTTCAAAAATAAAAATTCACAACGCGGTTCATTCGATATGTTCAGCTCACACCGATAACGACACACCCTGTAAATTTACAGGGTGCGCCGCAATTCAGTGCATGAAACTAACACACCACCATTGTTGTTGTGAATTTTGTAAATGAAAACAAACCGAGAATGATGTGACATATTGTATGTCACTACGTCACGTCTGGTGTGTTTATATTTATCAAACGCACCACAAACTTAATATTTAAAAATATAGCCATAGTTTAGTGTGTTCGATAATCTAAATGTTCTGTACTGGTGTGAAAAGGTTTTATGTGCGCACCAGTGCACAAGTTTTCTGCACCACTATCAAAAGTTAAAATTTTGAACCAACTGCAGTGTGTCATACTTATGTGTGCACCGATATCAGTGTGATTATAGTTGAAAGCACACCGACATCGATGCATGACTGTGTTTTGAGCGCACCAATGATTTTTTTTTAAATTGAAAGTTAAGTTTCCATATTTATGAATACATGTTTCATTTAATAAAAAATAATTGTATTTTATGTCTAAGGATAATATATTTTATATGTGAAACATGTAGTAGAGATGTTAGCAGAGGGAGAACTAGCAGGAGCAGGAGCAACAGGTGGATGCATACAATATGGTCTGAATATGGCATGCCATAGAGAGGGAGAGGGATTTATACCCTCACTCTATTACTGCAGCAACCTAAGCACTCTTGAGGAATGTAGGCTTCTGAAAGTACTGTGAGGAGGCTACATCCTTGAAGGCACACTCTATCTTATTGGCGCATCTGATCTGCCGATGAAGTGTCCAGGAGTAAGATTTATGTGTCAGTTCTAGGGCGTGGTATAGGCCCACTAAAGAGGATATATACTTTATCACTGGCCTATAAAGGAGGGGAGGATTTTCCCAAGTTCCCTGATTTCCCTAATGGGGTTGCAGCTGAGAGTCAGCTTGCATACAATCTAAGATATGTTAGGCCTCGTGTGGTCCATCCATCAACTTTTCAGGTCTGTCGTGGACAACTACGGATTTCTTCTTTTGCTGCAGAGGAGATTAGGTGCTTCTTGTTATTAGTCACCACCATTGCACACTCCATTAGTGATGGGAAACACATTAGTTTCCTTATTTCATATTATGTTGATTCTTTGTTTAATGTGCCACGTTGCATCATATGGTATTCCATTTTTTTGAGCCAGTTTGCATGGCTTTAGATATATGTCATGTGTTGAGACATGGGAGGGAGATCTTCCCTTTCACTTCTGAGCTTTTTTGTTTATTTTTTGAGAGGTTTATAAAGAGAGTTCTACATTTGACTGTCACCCTCCTAGACCGATCACTGAGGTCTGGATGCGCATGTGGCGGAAGATGATTCCCAAGAGCATCCTATCGGAGTATCCAACCAGGATTTCTCCCAAGGCACTGATGCTACTGGCCAGTGAGGATGACCATATGTTTGTCGCGTTCTCATTTCCATATGTGGGATTGATTGGAGAGGTTATCCCAACATCCTCTTCACAGCAACTGAGAATCCAAATGATAAAGGTAATATTAGCGTTTTTTTTTTTTTAATTATTCTAGTTTCATTTTCTTGTTTTAATGAATTAGAATAAAATTTATTCCAACATTTTCTTTAACTTTTTTTATTAAATTATTTAATGAAATTGTCTAATTCAAAAAAACAAACAAAAAATTCTAGGCATCGACACATTTAATGGGGACATGCATCCTCCCCCATTGGATGTGGAAGGAGATCAGGATATGGGAGAGGCCCAAGAGGGTGAGGCACATCCTCAGGGGGGCATGGGCATCTGAGGCCGTAGGGTTGGTTTGCAAGTTCACATAGACTACTACAACAAATTGGCCAGAGTTTTATTTGACGTGGGATTCTGCCCTGCAAGGGATCGAGATATCACCGCGGATCCTATGTTCGTGGGTCTGTACAGGAATTTTACACACAAGATGATGTCTCTTATGCAGAATATCATCATAGCTAGTAGGGTACTGAAAAAGAAGAGGGATGCATGCCAACATCATGCATAGACATATACATTAGATGAGGATTGTGATGATGATGATGAGGGTGATGATGATGATGACGATGATGATGAGGGTGGTGATCATGATGTTTATGTTAGTACCACCCCATCAGATCATGGTTGTAAGGGTGTCGATGATCCTTCTATGAGTACATCTACTCATCAGTCACCTGATGATGAGATGTCAAATCTAGAGGATGTACCTTATGTTTCTCCTAACAATGTAGACCAACCACCTCATCTTCCACCTCAGAGTTCACTAGACCACGTTGAGGGCACAGTAGTTGACCATCCATATTCTTCTATTGTATACCAACCACCTCCTCATCCACCTTAGAGGAGTTCAACAAATGTTGATCATGCAACAGTTTACCATCCATCATCTTCTACTGCAGACCAGGTTGGCATTACATCTGTTTTATTGGATATTTGATTGCACTTATTTGACTTGATGTAGCTATGTTGAATTTTTTTTGTTCATGTTCATGTACTTAATTTATATTTTGGTGGTGATGTGTATATTGTTAGCTCATGTTAGATATGTTAATTTAATGTGCTTGCAGATAGATGTGTATGTGCATGATAGCAGTTATTTGACATGAGATATATATTAATTTAATGATGTGTGTGGTGATGATGCTAGATTACAATGCTTGTGTTTTGTTATATGTGATCATGATGATGATGCCATGTTAGATTATTAGATTTGTATGCTAGTTAATGATGTTTATATGTGCTAGAGGTGTATATAATTAGATGATGGTAGTGAATTCGAATATGTATCTTAGATGATGTTTATGATTGTTTGATGGTTATCATCATGATGTTTCTTTTTATGAAATAAAATTTATTATAGATTATGTATTGGTGAACTTATGTAAAACCTTTATATATGCGATTGCATGCAAAGCAACTTATAAAAATTCAAATATATTTTTATAAATTACAAACTTTTGTGTGGTTGAAACTATGATTGTAAACAATTACATTTAGTTTTTTTATTATTATTATATTTTGTAAAATAATACATATCAAATCCATATTAAACATTGAAAATTTTACAAATATCCCTCATACATTGAATTAGAAAGAAACTATTAATGGAATAAGAATTCTCTCAATCTTTTCACTAAAGTGAAAACATAAGAAAATTTTCAATTTAAATTAATTTACTTTTCTCTATATAAAGTATCTATAAAATTATGTTATTTAATATCAACATTGAAATATTTTACTTATGGTTGTCAGTAAAATATTTTTTGTTATAAATATATTTTTGTTTTAAATATCACATGTCAATGAAACATCGAATGAATTAGACATAATTTAATATCAATGGTATTATTTCTTGTCATGTGAAAAAATTACATTTCTTCCTAATGAAAAATAAATTATATTTTTTGACTCATTACATTTCTTCTTCATAATGATTTTTTTTTTTTTAACTTTCAATTACTTTATATCTCTATATAAAAAATAGGTATTTATTTCACATAATATAAATAGGAGACAAAAATGCATCACCGAGTCTATTTGAAATTCAAACAAATGATTCTTAATCACCATCACAAAGTCGGTGGGCTTGATATATTCTTATTTGAGAAGGGTTGTGATCTTGAATCCTTGTTATCATAGATAATGTACACAATCATATATACTTAATTTTAAGTAATGTAAAAAAATTCCCACTGCAAAAATACGTGTAAAAACATTTGTGAATCTTACCATTTATATTATAAAATTTCAACAAGATGAATAAAAAATAATATAATTAGTGAAATAATGACAAAAAAAACACACAACAATAGTATAAATGATGAAATAACACAAGTACATATCAATCTCCATTGTCATCACCTTGATTGTATTCCTCACTTGGCATGAGAACCAATGTTTTTCTTTCAAATTCCACAGGTCTGATCTGATTTGGATTCTTCAAGGAAAATTTATGTCCAATATCCCACAATGACCCAATTTTGGACTGGTTCAATAGAGTGAACTTGTCTGACTTGCCACGTGTCACTTTTTCCTTCTTTGTCTCTGAAATTGATAGACCGAAAACTAAAATCCGTGTACTTGTGGCCACTTTTTACAGCATTCCAATCCAATGCTCAGAGAGAGAGCTATGAAGATTTTCCCACGATCACCTATATGAGATGAAATTTAGAAGCCTCAAAAATCCCTAACTTCCACAGATCATATCTCTGAAAATATTGTGAACCAATATCTGAAATTGTGCGATGATGTTCCTCAGGATTGCAGCTTTGCACTCTAAAAATTTCAGCTTCTGAACCTTCGTAGAAAACAATTTATTACGAGAATACCACGATGACTTGTTTAGGTTAAATTCAGGAGCCTGCAAAATGACCTAACTTGTACAGATCATATCTCCGAAAATATTGCGAACCAAGCTCTGAAATTTTGCGATGATTTTCCTCAGGATTTTGACTTCGTACTCTAAAAATTTCAGATTTTGATCCTTCGTAGAAAAAAATTTATAGCATAAATTCCACAATGACCTGTTTGGAGCAACGGAACCCTAGAATCTCAAAGCTCTGATACCAAATGTTGTGAAACCAGCTCCAAAAAGAGAAGAAAAGAGATATCAACGCCTTAGAAATAAGCCACTTCGAGGGGGAAACCTCCAATACATTACATGAATGAGCCATTCTTGGATGATTCAAATTACAAAACCTTCGTTCTATATATAGGAGTCCATGGGGCCACAATGTAATCCTAGTGGGCCACAATATAATCCTAGCTGACCTAATAATAATAATTTAAGGGCACAATAATAACAATATGGGGTTACAAGGGTACAATAATAACAATAAGGTGGTTACACTAACAACAATAAGGGACTATACTAGTAATATAGGGACCTAACAAGTTGTGTCTTAATACAAACTACCAATCCCTATCCAACGCATCTAGGTAAAAAAAAACCTAGTTCTAGTGTTCTGGGAAAACGTAAGGCTCCCTAGCTCATGCCACATATTTCTAGATTTGATAGATAGCAACCACTATCACGATCTTCCTTTACATTATTCTGATCAAAGGTGTCCCACCACTTGCACCTAAAAATAACACATTAGAATGAAGATAATTTCACTTGAATGATCTCTTGTATCTTTCCAACGTAACCTAATTTCCCTTGCATTAGGTTTTGATCATGGTGGCTAGCACGACTAGATTGGTTGAACTTGACTTCCACTCCATATTATTATGTCATGTATCCATCATCAGAGTCCTTCGTGCAAAAATTATGTCCATATGCCCACGTAGATGGGAACAAATGCACTTATATAAAAACATGAAAAAATCATAGTGTCATCTGTCTAACAACATTTCCTCCATGGTAGTTGTATCCCGCAAGTAATCATCCATACCAAACTCCATTTGATTGCCTCCATCTACAGTTGGTGAATCTAGACGTAGCGAGAATTTAATAGGTGGTTGATTCAACTATTATTTGTATGTTTCCTCTCTGATTCTTACTCTTAATGCAACCTTCTCTCAAGTTGACATTTTAGTGGGGTGCTATGAAAGATAGTAGGTGGGTCGCTTATCATCACTAGAATTGTAATTTCGAAAAATATTGAATGTCATTAGTACAATATCAATGATATTAGTAAGCACGTCAATGCAATTGGTTTATTGAAATTACATTATACCAAACAATTACTACCATCGTTGATCTAGGATTACAACTGGAAGATGCCATGTTCCAATTGGCAGGGTGAAGAGGTTGTCCATTTTCATCTACCAACAGCTTGCGTTATGATGCTCCTGATAAGAGCTTTCGATGTTTTTGTAAATATGGAGTAATATTTTCTGCATCTAAACTCGATTTTGAATTAGGTTCTTATAAATTTGGATACATCTTTTTTTGTCAGTTGAGGATCTATTCATTAATAAAAAAGAGAGTACATAGTTATCAAAATGCAAGTGGTCTTACCCTGACTAGGTTTGTTGACCAATTCTATCACCATATTTCAAAAAAATAGTAGGATAAGCATATTAGAAGTCCAAATCCTGATAGACCAAAAGTTCCAAAAGACAAAACAACCAGAAGGACGACAGTGACCATACTCAATCATCAAAATTACATGACGTTGGATTATCCAACCCAGTCCCTAAAGGTGGAAGGGAGTGGTATGAATAGATAACATGTTGCTTAAAGTGAGCAAGCCATGTTTCCAACTTCTCGATCTTCTCTGCTAGAAAATCCCCCCCCCCTCCAAACCACCACAATCCTTTATATGACATGGCATTGAAGGTAGTGCATATGGTTTAGCATGGGCATGAAAACCTCATGCTCTTCCTTTCTGATTCTATCATATGCTTCCAAATTATCCTGAAATGACTGGAGCAAATCACGTTGAGCAACAGAGCGATTATTCCAACCAATAGTTATACTTTTTTAAAGACCTGCATGTCCCTACCTGCTACTCCTACCCCACATAATTTCTCCACGACCATGATCCACACTCCCATTTCTACTACCACAAGTTGCACGTCCACCCCTCATGGAGCCTGCACCTCATTTGCAAACTCAAGAACCAGACGATGCCCTAACCGCACCACCAGTGGCACACCCTCCCCACTTGGATCTTGTAGCAGGCCTATCCCCCAATTTTATCTACAACTTGCTGCCCAAGCCACCCCATTTGGACAAGGCGACCATCCGCAGGGGTTTGGAGCGAGAAATATGTGGTACCTGTCAAATAATGAATGCCCATCAAGACACACCTAAGATGATACCTACAACACTCCTCACAACCTCTCATCAAACCATGAGCCAAAGGAAGCTTGAATCCAACCCCAAATCAACCAGCGAGAGCCTCCCCTTCGGAACTGCCAGCCACCACACACCAACAGCCAGGAGGGAGACAACCTTGGCCACAAAAAATCCCCACCAACGAAACCATCGAATCTTCCTCTCTACTGATAGGGTAAACACCTATTGGCAGAGTCGTGGGCCAAATGAGTTCACCCCATAGTGCAGTTCCATGAGGGCCTACCCAGAGCCAAGTAAAATCTAGAGAAAACACCACCAAACCCCAAACAAAATTTGATACAAAATGATATTCACCCAATTGAGAAAAATTTTAGCCAGGATTCTGGCCACGCACGAAACCAGACAAACCAAGTCCTCGCTACCTCTGTTTCCAGCAAATTTCCTCCCTGAGGCCCAAGAGATTATACTCCAACACGCATGTGTCTTAGAAGGCCAGGAAAAAACCAGAGAGAGGAGGATGAACATAAAACTCACTCGGAAAAAATACCGAGGCACCACCCTGACCACAGAGAGCACTCAGAGAAATATCCATCGAGCACCACAAGACGATACACTAAGTCCAGCCACCTTACCATGCAAATTTCCCACAACCCACTGACGAAGGTGAAAAAATGGGCACAAACACCCAAACTTGAAGCTTTTGTTGTCTGTTCACAGTGGAGGAAGTGGCGATGTCATTTTCTCCACCACTCTAAGACTACCCAAGGGTCAAAGAACTCATCCAAACTTTAGATCTCAAACCAAATTATACCAACCTCCACACTTCTAGTCCAATATAACCTAAAACAAGCCCAACATTTTCCATTATACGTCTTACCTGACCAACACACCTTCCCATGGAGAATGAATGAAGTCTCACATGCCTTGCATATCCTTTCACCTTACACCTTATGTAATGGGAGGTCATATTATATATCCTCCTCCCCAGTTTCCATATAGAACCCTTCATTTCCCACGCGTTGAGCATGTATCAGAGACCGACACTCCTATCTGGGAAAATTTGGAGACATTTTTATTCAAATTGACATGGATTAAAAAATATAAATTCAATTAGATAATCAGAATATAAATAAAATATAAACTTACAAGATATGGAAAGGGAGAACTCCATTAAGGAATTGGATAAACAATATGGAATGAGCTAGAATTTAAAGAATTGGCCATTTCATATTATTGAGATTTTGTCCCTGCTTTTGAGAAAATCAGAAAGAAAAAATTTTTTGCATATCCAAAATTAATCTCGACAACCATATAACCACAATATGAATTTCAATATAGTTTTCAAACCAATTTTCAATAATAAGGTGACTTTAAGCAAAAAATGTATACTATGAACTACTGTAATTCATGTGGATGCATCCTAAAGGATACTTTAAGATTAATATTTATGTGAAATTAAAATTTTAGATAGCTTTTAAACAAAACAGGTACGCTTATCATAACAAAGTGCACCGATGCATTTAAAAAATTAACAACATTGAGGAGTTCAAATAATACCCACACTAATTTCTAGCATTATATCATATCAGTGCTCCTCTACAAAAACGCTTCGATGCATTTAAAAAAAAAATACACCACTACACACTTGTTTTCCGATTTTAAAAAATATAATGAATTCAATCAATTTGGTGCTCTTATAAAAATTAAAACACCGATGATTTTAAATAGAAAACACATCGTTGCGTTAAAATAATTAATCGCATCATTTTGGGGTTTCAATTTTTTTTTTGTATCATGTCGGTGCGTTGAAAATTTTTTCTGGCCCGACAATGTTGGTGCACTTTTTTATAAATGCTTTGATGTGTGAGGAAATTGAAAAAAATGTGATTTTTTTTCTTTTTTAAAATTTAGAAATGAGTGACAATTGATTTTTTGAAACCTATTTTCATAAAGTCTTTTAAACAATAAAACATTATTCACCATTTCATTTTTTCACCCAAAATTTCAAGTGAGTGATTTGCAGGAGAGACATACTAGGACCACTTTGGAGGAATAAAACTATTCAGATCAAGATCAAAAACTGAAAGGTATGGTGATTCACTCAAAAATATACATAGTAAAAAATTTAAATTTTAATGTTTATTTTACTAATAAAAAAATGGACAATTTTTGTTAGGGTTTAATTAAAAGAGAGATCATTTGCAAGAGAGACATACTGAGAGCTCTGTGGAGCTGTAAAATATTTTGAATCCGCTAAAAGACCAGTTCAGAAAAGAAAGAAAATAATAATAACAATGGAGTCCCAGGGGGCAACTCAATTGGTTATCTGAGAAATGTGAAATTGTTGTAACTCGAAAGACCCAGGTTCAAATCTCATGTTGTGATCCGGGCTATGGGGTGGAGGAAAATTCGTAGCCCCCAGGGTTTTGCTAATAGTTACGTGTCAGGCAGGCTGCTGGGTTCCTCTAGGTTACAATAATAATAATAATAAATAAATTGTAAAATAAAAAATTTACTATAGATTTTACTAGTAATTTTTTTTACAATCTGCTTTCATATTTAAATTTAATTAAAATTCAGACAAAAAACAAAAAAAAATAATACTTACCTTAAATCAATGCTTCTTCCTACAAAATTTGACCTTAGGGTTTAACTTCCTCTACCACTTCACAATTAGGGTTTTTCAATTTAGACATTTAGATTTTATGGATTCGTGTACTTACTATATATAGGGTGTTTGGCATGTAAAGTCGGGGAATCAATTATTGAATTAGATCCAAACCTTTCTGGCCCTGACTATTTTTTTTTAGAATGACCATATATTCCGCGGTGAGCCATATGTAATATAACACATCATTGTTCCCTGTGTAATACAACACATCAATATATTATAACACTCTCTATTTTTTCGAGTCTATTAATCGTTTCTCCCGGTGTAATATAACACATCGATGTGTCTCTTCCAAGTAGCATCATCAAATCATTTCGATGTGTTTATCCTTATAAATCACAACGTAATAATTTAAAATTATTTTTAAAAATTCATTTTCCACGACGGTGTTGAACAATTAAATGCATGGTGCATTTAATGTTCTAAACACACTGATGTGTTTATTTAGATAAACGCACTGGTTACAAGAGCTTTTTTGGATGAAATTTATTTGATTTATTTGTAGAATATTTTTAATGGTTTCTATATTGAATGCTACAAGTTGTATATTGATAAAAAATTGTCTCAGAAGGTCTCAAGTAACAAAAATATCGATTGACACAATGATAGCACATCAAAAAAAGCAGAGAAAACAAGTTCTTTGTAAATTATTTACAAAAATAATATGTTTGAACTATATGTAAGTTTAACTAATATGTATTGGTTGGTGTGTGTCATGTAGAGCCAAAAAATGAACAAGGTCACTAATTTTAATTCTAATCTAAGTTCAAAAGAGTGTAAAAGGCTGACAGAAAAATTGCAAAATGATTAATTAGGTGAATGAAAAAATACTATTCAATTTGAGTTTTTTTTTTTTAATTTTAATTAAAATATAATTAAGAATATTAGATAAAATGTTTCAAACATTCTATTAATTCATAATATGTTTAATTTTCTACAGGGAACAACAATGGAAGAAAAGATCAATGTCTTTCTAAGAAAAGAAAAATTATAGAACATGTAAATGACGATGAATTGGTCCTTAGCTCATCTAGAGTGGTGTTGGAGTTTAATGAAAGGGGGGGATTTTTATCCAAAACTATGATGGATCTAGTGGAATGAACATATAGACATAATTTCCACTTACAATACAAAAATCAATCCAATGATTTTAAGAACCAAATTATATCTAAACTATAGGAAGTGTTTCGAGAGCAATGGTTAATGACACATGCCAGACTTGCAATAGAAAAAACACACAACAACAAAAAAGAATCATTCAAAAGGTAATATTCCTAATTGTATAAAATGATTTTCTATAATTATATGTATATATTACTACAAATAATTTATTTATTAATATTGATTTTGTTATATTTGGTTTTCATATATCATTATAAAATAGTTTATTACACTAGAACTAAATGAGATATTAGTGACTACGCGACTAAAAAAGTTAGTGACCACAATTATTTCAAGTGAATTACTACTAAATTTGACCAATTTTAAGTGACCCAAATAAAAACAACTAACTTAAATGACTAATTTAATCTAGAGATGAAGTATATGTCTAGATAATAAGTGACCCAACTAAAAGCGACTAACTTAAATGACTACTTTAGTCAATGACTAAAATATATGACTACATAATAAGTGACAAAATTAAAAATGATTAATGTAAATGACTACTTAAAATTTGACTAACTAATAAGTACAAAAAGTATATGAATTAGTCATATATGCTAGTCATTTTTAATTGTGTCACTCCATAAATGGAAAATTGCAATTTTGATATCGAAGTGTTACATTTCTCTAAATTTCAACACTGCAGATGGATTCATAGAACCCTTAATTGTCTCTAAATTTTAATGCTGCAGATGGATTCAGAGACCCCTTAATTGTCTCTAAATTTTAACGTTGCAAATGGATTCAAAGTCCCCCTTTGTCTCTAAATTAAGGGGAGTCTTTGAATCCACCTACAATGTTAAAATTTAAAGACCCCTTTAAGGGGGTCTCTAAATCTATCTGTAATTTTAAAATTTAAGTAGATGGATTCAATGACCCCTTAAAGGGGTCTATGAATCCACCTATAGTGCTTAAAGGCTTATAATGCCTAAAGAATAAATTTACAATATATAATAGTTTTATAGTACAACATATAATTATAATGATTTACAATATATAATAGTTTTATAGAGTATAATAGTTTCAAACATATAATTATAATGATTTACAATATATTGTGCATCTAATTTACTCTAGTAATATTTTTTGGTCTCATGAATATTCAACCATTTTAAATAATTTTATATATTATGTTTTCTCTCAATGAATGTTGAAAGGAATATAGAACCATTTCCCGATTATTTTCAATTCACATAGTTGTTTCCTCTTGTCCATTCAAATTGCAAAGAAATATGATGACATTTCCTGGGTGTTGCTGACAAATAGAAAATAAAGAAAAATGCCACTTCTAGCTTGAATGTTTCAGCCAATGCGCCCTCTTCTTTTCAATGGAGAAATTTCCTTTGTCTATTCCCTAGACCGCATTTTCCCAACTTGATCTCTAAGGCACTTGCACACCTTATTCATCCTTTAACTCCAAATATGGTGAAGAAAGAATCTGGAAAGTATTAATGATATATCTACATTTTTAATTTGTTCTTTAGTCAACACAATGTCTAGTTCCAAATATCAGGTAGCTAGTGTCTTCTCATCCTCATACAACTTCATAAATATCCTTACTAAGGTTTATCATTGAGCTAGGTGAATAGATCCACTCCACCTTTTGAATCACTTGAGAGCTTGGAAAATTTTTGAAGTACCACCATAGAATTAAAACAAGGTAATTTTTTAAAGGAATGGTACAATTTTCATTTTGCTAGAAACACTTGATTACTACATCGCATACATTCCAACAAAATTTTATCAATCTTGGATTCGATTACTTAAATTTACAACAGTAAGCATATCATAAAACTCTGTGTACAAACATAAATACATAAGGTTTTATTATAACCGTTTGATGAAATGTAAGAATGAATTTTTCATTTGTGTCATTCTAATGTTTGTATGTTGCTCTTAAATTCATAATTGTGAGCTGGAAACTTTCTTTTCATACTGGAAAATTTCTATTCTTATTTTGTTAAAAGGACATTGTGTGTTCTTAGGGAAAAAAATGAGATTATAAAGGAAGAAAGGAACCATTATACCTAAATTTCACGGCCAACAAGAAATGCTTGCATAAGTAACTGGAGTGTATTTTTGAATCTGATTTATTTTTTTGGTTTATGGGTTATATGAAAGGAAATGGAAAATCTTTGTTTGTTGCCTTGAAATGTGGCTCTAACTTTCTGTTTTGTATGATGATCTGAAAATTTAGAGAAAGCATTGTCATAATAATTTTGATTTACTGTTTATTCTCTTTAAACTCGAATGTCATTTGATGGTAAATTTGTACTCTTTAATGCACACATTTTATGTATTAGAAAGGCAAGTCTAGAAATTATTTCAATTTGCATTTTTTGTTTTCAAATTAGAGATTGGCATGACATATCCATAAAGGGTTAGCATGAATGAGAAAGAAATTCATTTATGTGTTTCATGAGAAGTAATTTCCAGCGCGTTAGGAACAAAAAATCACCCTCACAAACACACACACACACACTTACAAACAAATAATTAACCATCCATATTGTGTTGGGTATCCATAACTCATAATGAAGAAAAAAAAATTATAGGGAATCCCTCCTAGAGGAGGTTAGTATACACCTCTGAAGTGAGGAAAGTGAAGCCTAGAGCGCCTAGCCTAGAGTACCTATCTCTGCAAACACAATATAATAAAAATATTGTAGTAGGGAACAATTTCTTTGCACTTGCAATAATGTATTTTTCACTATCTCCAAACCGTAGTTTCTTTCCATTATGAATATATCCCAATGCATACACTGGAATCAAGACTTATTGGTAAAATATATGGTGATAATAGTGAAATTGAGAAGACAAGAAAAGGTAAGTGAAAATGAATATTTTTTTCTCAGTTAAGGAATGGAATACAGTTTGATGTTTAATGAGGCCACATGTAGATAAAGAAAAAATAGTTAATTGTCTAAAGCCTCACTATCGACACAATGGTTGGAGACATTGACTTGGAATCCCATTTTGAACAAGAGATTCAAATAAATCAACACATTGAAAGTAATCACTGCAAAGTGCAATTAGTTGTCGTGGAATATGAATGATATGTTCAATAGTTATTATAAGTTTGATGGATTTCCCATTGGAGCTAATATGGTGGTCAACATAAACTTAGGCTCCCTCGAAAATAAGTTTTTTGGGTGGATCCTCACAAAATACTTGCTAGATATCACTCACTTTAGGCTCTCATGTAATCTCCTTTAATTTGGTTAATTTAGGATCACACATTCCTACTTACCGACATTGATTTGATTTTCGTGGTTGGGGATTTATTCTTGTTTAGAGTCTTAGTGATGTTATGAGATGTTAAATTTGATTTTGATTATTTTGTGTTTATGCATTTTAAGGCCATGGTTAGTAGACTCTGTGACTTGGTTATTTAGTGGCTTTAAGGTACAACTTTGTATCAATTTTTTTGTTTAATTAAAATATGCTTCACAGTGATAAAATAAAAAACACGGGAGTAGTATTTGTGTACATCAAAGATAAAATGTGATTGTACTAAATATTGGTAATAATACATGAATTGTTTTCAATGTCATATGAAGACAAGAAAGAGAGATCATCATCCTACTAGTTCACAAATGCCCCAACATATTCTATATTCTTATACACACATGCTCAAACCTCAATGGATAAGTCCTAGACAAAATTACCTTGGGTTTCCACATTAACTTTGACCTGATAGTCCAGGAATATGTCAAATAAGGTATTAATACATTCCATTCCTCTTGTTTATCTTCATGCATAATTTTACATCTCTCTTATCATGCAGTTTGAGCTTCAAAAGACAGGTACTTTGCTAAGGGTGTGCATAAATGAATATATTTATTTTTTGTAGGAACTCCAAATGTGACATGTACATATAGAAGGAATGTAGGCCAATTTTATATCTCTCCAATCATGTTATTTTGAGCATCTGAAACATCAAATGTTACAGATGCCATAGTAGAAACCTCCTTCTTAGCTTCTCGTTTCATCAAATATTGATAGAATTTGACAATCTCTGGAGCCCTATGCACTTTATTTCATCATAGTCTTTGTGATTTTAGCATGCCTCCAAGAGATGGAGGTGGAGGCACACCAGGAGCACCTAGTAGAAGTGATGGACGAGTTGGGGTCATGGGTATGCCACTAGTAGCTTTTACAATATTAGACTTAGGGGAAGAAGAAATCATTGGTTTAGGAGGGGGTTTTGCAACATATGGAGGATTTTTTTGTATTTCAGAAAGATTTGTTTTGTTCATTTATTTAATCTCACTTGGTTGATCCTTTGAATATTGAATTCTTATTCATTGCAAGAAATACCATGGTCAATTTTCCTACAGGATTTTTTATCTTCACTTTTTGGGGCAGTGTTCTTGGTGACTTTCCCATCTTAACATTCCAAATAAACTCCTCTCCCTTTCAGAAAAATTCTCTACCCTTGCTTTATCTGCCTTTTCTTTGATTTCCTTTTCCCTTTCCATTTCCAATTTATGAATCTCTTTAAAAGTAGGGTATTTATCATCAAGCACGCCCCCAAAAAATTTCGACATGAGATGGAACAAAGCTCAAAATTGTTTAAGGAATTATCCTTTTAAGGATTTCTTGTTCTAATATGTGGAAGTTTTGCAGTTTCTGGTGAATCAACCACTCATGACATGTTTTCACAATAATCCATATAAGAACTAGACTTTGTTTGCCCCATTGTGCTAGATCACTAGTCCCCTTTACCAAATGAGGTGATGGAAACTTTATCACTAGAATTTCTCGAAATTAAAGCTTCTAATGATCCCTTTGACATAGAATGTCTGTGATATGGTTTCAACCTAATTGGTGAACTTGCACATCCTCCTTCCTCTCCAAAGTTGAGAGGTGGTGCTTTCATGACCAAGATATTGCTCCTAATGAAAGAACACTTGCAGTAGGTCTTGCAAAAAGATTTTCATGCAAAAATATAAATATTCAATAAATTGAATGTTTAAAGCAAGAATCTTAATGTTCGTAGTGCACTACAAAATTTATTTTTATGCATTGATAGAGTACTAACTATGATAATATGGTAGTATAAAGGTATAAATAACTACATTCTTTTGATTCCTATGCATTGCTAGGTTAATAATACAGATATTGGAGCATAAAAGGATTTTGTTTATATTTTTTCATGTGTGTTTTCTTGAAATATTTGTCATTGTCCATAGCAGGATACTAATTGTGTTAAAAAATGTACTTGAGAGAGCATATGGAACAATAAATTATGATCTTTATATGATTATGTATCTGAATTTAGGAATCAAATTCTAATATAGATGTTGTTGTTGCTCTTGCAAAGAAGATTTAGGTAATAATTAGACCAAAATTTTATTCATTTTTATTTTAATGCACAAGCGATACAGCAAATAGACTTAATATTTGATCTAAAATGGCCAGGTGCAAAAAAACTCGTTTTCAAATTTCTTTATTTCTTCATAAAATTATAGCTATACTTATTAGTTAGTTATTTCCTTGACATAGTTGTTTATGTTTTAATTAGTGGCCTCTTTTAGTATTGCTCTCTCTTGATTGTAGGAGGGAACTGAAATTCATCCTCTATGGGGAACTGCCCAGTTGTTTATGCATCCCCACTACATGCATGAAGCCTATACAAGGGTCTTGAATTAAGACTTATAGTGTTTGATCATTTTTTAATAGATAGGTTAACAATGCAATTTTTCATAACATTCTACTGATGTTTTTAATTTTCCCTTGTCTGATGGTTCAGTCCAATTATTCATGTCTATGCATATGCTGCAACTCAAGTCAAGAAATATATGGAGGTATAAATATATTTTTAATGCCTATTTTGATGGAAAATTGGCATTTTCTATAAGGCTAGTGGTTGCAAGTGTGTTGGCATTGATGTCAATAATCATGTTGGGAGATGTGTTGGGCAGTTTGCATCATCTAACTGTTGGCAAGAGTGTTGGAATTTATGTCAACCAAACTAACCTGGATGTTTGTGGCAGCAAATGAGTGCTTTGATGTTCCCTAGCCTACATGTGATGGTAATTGGGCTAGTTTGATGTGCTTGATTTTTCAAGCTCCGGGGGAGTCCTACGGTTGTTGCAGTTTCCAGTAGAGAATCACCATAGTAGCAAGCTTAGTGTAGAAGCCATAAAATGATGGCTATGGTGGTTGGGAGTCATATGGTTGATGCAATCTCTGGTAGAGAATCACCATAGTAACAAGATTATTGAAGAAGCCATAAAAAAATACTATGGTGGTTGTGAGTCCCATAATGCCTCTGAAGAGCAGGTTCTAGGCACAAGAATAAGGGTCAAGGTGCAAATAACAAAAAAGAGTTTGCAGCCATTTTTCAGAAAGAAAATTGGATCAAATACTACATCGGACCTTCTCCACTGGAAATTTCTCTCAAATATCTTTCCAATGGTATGTGGAAGTATGCAAAAGGCCTCTTGGATCAGGATTTATTCCCATTCAAAATTTTGTGACTTAAGTCCATGAAAGCATATTTAAAAGGTGATTGGAGGAGTCTTGGTGCATAGCCAAATTTAGCAGCAATGCCAGACTTAGCGAAGATGGTGGAAAAGCCTCTACATGAAGTCCTTGAAACCTTAGAAGGCTCAGAACCTTAGAAGACCCAGAACGTCAGAACTTCAAAAGTCAAAATATCAGAGCAGGCAGTCGAAATGTCAGCATATTGAAACCTCAGAGCAGGTGAATATCAGAACCCAAAATTTTGGAAGGTCGAAGGCTCAGGACCTCAAAATGTAGGATATTAGAAGGTCAAAAAATTGGGACCTCAATGATTTATTTCCTTGGCGATTTATTTAAAAGAAACCCGAAAGGAGCGGGCCAAATTTCAGAACTGTGGAATATTGAAGGTTGGGATCTCATAAGTTCTTATTAATTGAATTATTTTGAAAGCGTCGAGGTTGAGAGGAGTAGATATTTACAAAGGAATTATTTTCACAACCATGGATCAAGGTACCCTTTCTCTCTTTTCAAGACAACACACATGGCAACCAATTATTGGCCTTGAGGAAGTGAGAGTGGCAGATGATGTCAGCATGACGTGGTAGTACGAAGGACACATGGTAGTCAGATTCATCATTTTGGGTGGCCTAATAGGGAAAATTCAGGTGACATGTGTCACCACTAAGGATACACCTCGTGGAGTTGATGATGACAACATGATGTCATCTCAGAGGTCGTATATCAAAAGTCAAAGTTCTTGTAACTCCTATGTAATTTGTTTTTGAAAAAAGTTACAATGTAGGGGGCTTCTAATATATGATTGGATTTTGGCCATGGGGACCCAAAGAACCAATGGTGTAGAGCAAGACCTAGCATCTTAGTTCTAAGGCGCATATAGGATGTTGGAGATATCAGAACTTCCCTATAAAATAATTTTGAAAAAAGTTATGATATGTGGGAGATTCCAATGTTGTTGGTGTTTGGTTGTGACAGTAAAATAACCAAGGGGAAAGAGAAAAGAACATGAGGATATAGGCCCCCGGCAGGACTCTAAAGTCCTTAGAACCTAAGTGCTATGTCGGTGGTCACAACACCCACTCCCATGGAGGAAAACCAAGAAAGGGCTAAGCAAAAGGGGACCAGAACCTTGCGATTTCGTAACATATTCTTAATAAAAGTTACAAAATGAGGAGCTCTAATATTGCAGCAACTAAGTTCTATACTAGTGGTCACAGGTAGCAGTCCTATGGCGAAAAAGAGGCTAAGCACTGACATGAGAGGGGCTATAATCAAAAGGGTCGTGAAGTTATATTCGACGGCACCGTTAATGGAAATCCTTTGGGATTTGGATGAATGAGTAGGCAACTAAGAGTAACTGCACACAAGAGAGTTGGTCACTGTGTAATGGAAACTACAAAGATCACTAGTTCAAGGCATAAACAACCACGATTTTGCAGAAAAGATTGTTGAGGCTTGTTGCGAAGTTGAAAGAAAGATACCTTTGATCTTCTTGTGCACACTTCATTTAATTAAACTAAGAACAAAGAATCCATGCTAAAATCATTTTCAAGCTATGTAAGCCATGAATAAGCATGGAGAGTGATGGAAATACTAAGAGGGGGGGTGAATCTGCATTTATTTTCCAATATTTAATTTACCAGTTAAGATCACTTAGATAAACACAAAATGAACAACAATAATAAATACTTTTATTAATAAAGATGAATCTAATCCTCTTCTTTACAATAAATCAAGTACAATAATAATTATGGATCCAACCCTAGATGAAGACATCAATATTAAATCCACCATGATACAACCTGTACTTTTCCAAGCACCAACTTGGAATTTACGAGGCTCCAACCTCTAGGGCTCCAACCCTATCTTCCAAGGCTCCAACCTTATCTCTATGAGGCACCAACCTCTAGGGCTCCAACCATCTCACTGGTACATGATCCAACCTAGTATTCTTGAGGAATCCTATCCTCTAGGGATCCAACCCTATGCTTCAATTCTTCAAGTTAAGTTTAATTGTTCTTCACAACTCCCAATATCTTCTACAACGAGCCCTGGCAATATCTGAGCCTTCAACACTACCTTCAAACAATTTACAAGGCACTTATCTCATCAATGACAACTTTTTCTTCTTAGAAGGTATCTACACAACTCTTCATGTGACCCAAACAAGTTTCTTCAAGGTTACAACATGAGTGCCTTCAACAATGCATCATGGTGTCTTCAATAATTTGCTCAAGGTATACACCAAACAATCATCCAAGTGATTCAAAAAAAAAATCAATACTCGAAATGTCTAGCCTGCTTCAAAGAACTACCAACCAATGTCCTTAATGGATATTCAATAATACTAGAGACGTTTAAAACTTCTAAAGTCATCAATGCTCCTTCAACAAGACTTAATAAATCCTTAAAAAAAATTTAAAATGTGCTTTTAAATCACTTCTCCAAATATGATGATCACTACTCCAAATATGATGATCACTGCTCCAAATATGATGACCATTGCTCCAAATATGATGATCACTACTCCAAATATGATGATCACTGCTCCAAATATGATGACCATTGCTCCAAATATGATGATCACTACTCAAATATGATGCCCAAAACCATTGATATAATTATGTCCTCCAAACAAGTCCAAATAAGTGAGCCCCACAAACAACTGTCCAAGCACCTCTCCACAAATTCGAGCCTTCACCAAGATATTGTGACTAAGTCTGAGCCTTTATAGAAGTAACTATCCATAGTTCTAGGCTATAATGGTGATCGCCTACACAAAACATAGATGTTGTGGTAAGTTCTAAGCTTGTTAAAGGATTGTCCTGAAGCTTGCGTATTCTCCACATGTAGTTTATGTTATAATCACTACAAATAATCCAAAGGTGGTTGTCACAAGTTCAAATATTGCAGAAAGTTCAAGCCTCTTGGTAACCACATATCTGACCCTCCAAAATAATTATATGAGCTTCATAAAATTGTTCAATAAACTGAGTTGCAAGGATTTGATAAGTTTGAGGGTGTATTCCTTCCTCAAGACTTGTCACGGGTTTTTTGCACTAAGAGATTACTTTACAACACTTATTTTGAGCTTCTACAACTATCACATTTCTACAGTCCTTCTTTCCATAGAGTTGAGGTGAGGCCAAGAAGTTGTCCACGAGTTTGTTATTGATTTGAGCCTCCAAGAAATTGTTCACAAGATTGTGATCTGGTCCAAGATGTAGTGCTCCGAATACCTACTCATATGACACAAAGCTGCAATGTAGTCTGAGCTGGAAAGGATACCTCAACAAGGAATTTCCCAACAGTGATATCCTTAATATCCTTGGCCTTTATTATTCTTTAACTGTGTTCGTTTCACCAATTTGAAGCTTCTTCACAAGCTGACTTTCTACACCTGTCACAGTTATGTCCACATATCCGCAATACACAAATATACCACACTTTAATGATAATCTAACAACAAAATTAACCCAACCAATATGTTCTCCTCCACCTCCTTGGTTTCTTTTGTGCTTCTAATATGAATTTTGTATTTTTCACTGAAATTGGATGATGGAATGTCAAGTCTAGACGTCATATATATATATATATATATATATATATATATATATATATATATATATATATATTATAATGGTTTTGATGATAAATGAAAAGACACGTCCCTTGGACAAGGAACATGAGCCTACACAAGTCGGCTTAGGATGTCGGCTAAGACAAATTATATTATTTCATCTTAAAAAATTCATTTTATCTCATTCTAAGAGGATTTTGAGGGCATGTAATGGTATGTTAGAAGGGGAAAAATATCCTCTACAATTCTATGCCAATTCCACCTTCAATTAGGGTCATTTCACCATCAAGGTTAAATTTATGAAACTGTCATCATTATTTCATTCATGGCAACCATTAGGATTTTATCTTTATGTTTTAGGCATTCAATTTTTAGGGCTCCTTCTTCATATACTTAGCCTTATATCAAGCTTGTTAGGATTAAACCTTTCATTTTATCTTTTAGGCCTTCAATTTTATGACATGAAAAGTAAGGTTTCCTTTACTGAAGGCTAGACATCAATGGAAATGAACTATTAGGATTAGGGCTTCCTTAGGGCATCATGAGCATCATTCAACAAGAGTAGGGTTCCTAGAGTTTGTATCAACAAAGGATGGGGTTTCATTCATGTATTTGAAGGTCTTCTTCATAGGCTTAGGGTTCCATACCTATAGGTTTCCAATCATGTATTGGCTTTAGGCCATCAAAAGTATTAATTTTATTACTTTCATCAATATGTTAGGTCTAAGGCATCTATAATCAAGAGTTATCCATTGTTTAGATAGAGCCAGGGTTTCATGGGAATTTTAGCTAGGCTAGGGCATCATGAAACTAGGGATTTAGGATTTTATCCCTTAGGGTATTCATGAGGTTAGGGAAACATCGAGAAAGGGTTATTCATGCATCACAAAAATATTTTCCATATCCAACAATGCCATATTTACATCAATGACATCTTTGACCAACAATATCCCCCTTTGTCATTGATTGCAATACTCTTTCCATTTCAACATTCTCTCCCCATTTGAAATGGAAATGGATAATGTAGATGTAAAGTGATAGTTTAAGTGACCAAATCGCTCATGCCAAAGTTTTCTCACTTCATCATTGTGAGAAACAAAAACGGAGGGAAGACATGATGACCCAAAGTTGTCAAACTTATACAGCCTTGTGGAATCATCAGCAATGCCAATAGCTAAAATATGTCTAGGATCTTTGAGGTCATTGATTACAACATCATGAGGTGAGAATTATACTATTTTCCCTTCACCTGAATGAGTTATCTGATAAACAGATAGAAGGTTGCATGACAAGGCAGGAACACATAGTACATCATTAAACTGACCATTATCTAGATGAATGGTTCCAGATCCTACAACATTAAGAGATCTATCATCACCAACACAAATATGTTTGGTGTTACAATCATTTAAAGAAGACAACATAGCTTTATTTTTGGCCATGTGGTAAGAAGCTCTAGAATCAATGAGCCACTCATGAGAAGGAGAAGAAGAAGATACATTTAATGCATAACCAGATCTTGATTCTTGACAACCACAAGAAGAAAGTGCCATGCCTGAAGATGATGGTGAAGATTGCTCCAAATTGATGTTGTGCTTCTTCATTGTTGCTTCTAAGGCTTCCATCTTCTTAACACATTTGGACTCTATATGTCCATCATGATTACAAAAGTTGCAATGTCTATCTGTTTTCTTCCCTTTGTTTTTATTTGCCTTATCATTTAAGTGAGTTGCTTTTTCAGTTTGTGGCTGAAATTGCTTAGGACCCTTGTTTGATATAGGACCATACTTTTTCGGATACTGCTTCTTGGGATTTTTTTGATATGGTTGTTGTTGGGCTGCTAAGGTTTTCTTAGAATCATTTCCAGAAGTGATAATACCAAGGTGTAAGAGCTTTTCTTTTTCTCTTATCAAAGAATTGCAAAAGGCATCAAAAGAGGGGTTCTTGTAGGCGGTTCCTGAAGAAATGATGGCTTCTCTAGTGGAATGGAAGGTGGAAAAAAATACAGAGTATGCAAGGCCAAGCTTAGCAAGAATGGAATAGATGAGACTACCATCGTCCTTTTTGATCTTACAACCTTCTAAAATAATTCTAAGGGTCTTGAATTTGGACAAAAAATCTTCCGTGGAGGAGAAATTATTGGGGTCCAAAGTAAGCAACTCATTTTCAAGCTATTGGGCCCTTATTTGATTTTGAATCCCAAAAACAATTTTTAGCTTTTCCAGGGCTTCATCAGGGGTGGCAATGTCAAGGATATGAAATCGAAGATCATGAGCAATGGACATTCCTATCAACCCTCGTGCTTGATCTTTTTTATTTTCCCATTATGAAAATTTATCATCATCAGAAGGTTTATTTTCTTGTCCTGTGGCTATTCTATAGAGCCCTTTACTTCTAAGTATATCTTCCACGTGAGGTAGCCATTGGAAATAATTGGTGTTGTTAAGAATAACCGGGCATGCACTTTCCATTTTTTTAAAAACCTAAAGCTGAAAAGAGCTGAAACTAACTAATGAAATGGAAAGATCTTGAAGAAAAAGGCTGATTCAAAAAAAACAGCTCGAAAAACGGCTTCCGAATGAAGAAGTTATGCCTTTTTGAAAAATTGAGTTGTAGATGCTAAATTTTAGTGATGAAGTTCAACTTTTAAAAAAAATCCCACCCCTTTAACAAAAAAAATTTACAAAAAGAAGCTTGAGAAAGAGATTTGAACCCAAGACCTCTATTCTCATAAACTGACTCCTCACCAAGTGAGATAGTAAAAGGGTTTTGTTATTGTTTGAAAGGAGGAAGGGATTTTTTTTTTCCTCTTCGGTGTGTGTGCCTTTTCCTACACACAAAAACAAACAAAAAAAGAAAAAAAACGAGAAAAAAAAATGAAAATGCATAGCCTTACGGCAGATTGTTAGATTTTCGATTGGCCTTACCAGCAACTATCAATTTTTTCACTATTTTTGATTTCTCGAGATCACACAAAGACGTGGGGAAAGAGCATACATAGAAAAAAAAATCCCTTTTCCTGTTTTTGCTTTGTCGAGATCACATGCAGTGAACAACAAAGAGCATACACAGAGAAGAGGGTATAGATATGGCAAATAAATAAAACCCAAAAACCGAAAATAAACAAAAGAAACTGAAATAAGCAGAACTATTAACAAATATAACTACAAAACATATGCTTTATACCTCCAAATCTAAATTGTCCTAACTTGGGTAGCCGAAAACCTTTTCGCATGAAACGAAAGGCATTCCTCATTGTAACAGATGCTCTAGACACGAAAGAGTAGTTCTCCAGCCCCAAAAATGTTCAGAAATAGTAGATCTACAAAACGGCATTCACATGCAGTCAAACCGGCTTCGGATTTAGATCAACAACGGATGTGGCCCTCAAAGTAGCTTTGATACCATGTAGGAATTTACAGGGTAAGTTCCTTAGATCAAGAACCAAAGGTAACCACTCACAAACAAATCACAAATCAGTACACCAATATAATCACGTGGTTAAAACCCTCAAAGAGGGAAACAGTCCATGGCCTGAGCTAACGTGGCCACTTCAGGAAATTTATTAATATAAAAAGAAAAGTTACATATGTTTCTCTCATAAACGGTTACCAGATAAATGACCCTCTATGCTCTTTAAATAGAGATCATGGACCAATCAGGCGTTAAGCCACGTATCAAGTGTCGTTAATACCAAGGATAGAGATAACCGTGGGATCACTACAAATCGTGATCGTCAGATTATAAATTACAAATGTACATGGTAAAGAAACACACTTTACCTAACTCTACACTAGACTAAGTTATTCTTAACTATTTCCTATGTGTCGGAATATAGTAACATCCCCCCTTAAGAACAACTTGGGATAGGATTGAAGGATTTACAAAGGTGACACAAAAGAGCCTATTTCCTATGTGTCGAAATATCCTAACATCCCCCCTTAAAAACAAATTGGGATAGGATTGAAGGATTTACAAAGGTGACACAACAGGAGAAGGAAGGAGGCATTAGAGCCTATCCCCCCTTAATGAAAACTTTCCTGAACTCCAAGCATGGATCAAAGTTTGGTAAACTTCGCTTATGTGAGAGCTTTTTTAAAGATATCGGATACTTGATCATTGGTTATACAGTACTGCACTTCAAGAACATGATCATGAATAAGCTTTCTGATGAAGTGTATCTGGAGTTCAATGTGTTTCATACGCTAATATTGAACTGGATCTTTACATAGCTGAATGGCACTCTGATTAGCACACCAAAGTGTAGTTGGATGTTGCTGATGAAGACCAAATTCAGACAGGATCTAACAAAGCCACATGGCTTCCTTGCTGACTTCAACTGCACCACGATACTCTGCTTCTGCTAAAGAAAGAGAGGTGGCACTTTTTTTATTACAAGACCAAGTAATAGGTCCTGAACTAAGAGTGAATATATATCCGGTAGTAGACTTTCAATCATCAGGGTCACCAGCCCAATCAGAATCAATGAAACCAATCAATAATGGAGATGCTCCTACACTGTAATGAATCCTGAACTGAACTATACCTCGAATATGTCAAAGTATTATTTTAGCTGCTTTCCAGTGACTTTCATGAGGTTGGTGTAGAAACTGAGCGACAAGACCAATGGAAAAGGAAAATTCAGGACTGGTATGGGTTAGATATAAAATTTTACCAACAAGTTGAAGGTATAAGGTAGCATCAACTTCAAGGGTAGTACACGTGACTAAAATCTTGACTCCAAACTAAAAGGGAGAAGGGGTTGACTTAAAATCTTCCATGTGAAAGTGGTGTAAAAGACCACAGGCATACTTAGACTAAGAGAGGCTAATGCCTTCCTTGGATTGTAAGACTTGAAGACCAAGGAAATAATGCAAGTGTCCAAAGTCGGTCATTTCAAACTTCTTTTTGAGGCTAAACTTCACATGGTTTATAAGGTTTGGATCACTACTAGTAAGGGTAAGATCATCAACATAAAGAACAAGGATGGTGAATGAATTACCCACTTTCTTGGTGTAGACAGTGTTGTCAGAATGACACCTAGAAAATCCATTATCTAATATCAATCTATCCATTTTGGCATACCAAGCCCGAGGAGCTTGTTTGAGACCATAGAGGGATTTCCTAAGGTGAAAAATAAGGCTAGAGTCATTTTGGATAAAGCCAGGGGGTTTTTCCATATATATTTCTTCATGCAAATCTCCATGTAAGAAGGCAGATTTAACATCCATCTAATGGACTTCCCATTTAAAGGAGGCAGCAAGGGAAATAACAAGGCGGATAGAATTCATTTTAGAAATAGGGGAGAAGGTTTCAGTATAATAAATGCCTTCAACTTGTGAAAATACTTTAGCAAAAAGACGAGCCTTATGTCTATCCACTTTTCCATCTGGTCCAAACTTTGTTTTGTACACCCATCTGCATCTAACAAGTTTTTTTCCTTTTGGAAGAGGAACAACATCCCAAGTATCGTTCGCCAATAAGGAACGATATTCTTCATTCATAGCTTCATTCCAATCTGGATGACCGGAAGCTTCTTCAAAGGTCTTTGGATCAGGATTTTCTGGTACTTGAGCCAATAAGGAAGAGGTTCTTTAGAACTGAGAATGTGTACACCATAGATCTATAGGGTCACCTGTAAGAGAACATGCTGCATCCAGAGTAGAGAAGACCCATCTTGGAAGTTGTGGAGTGTAAGGAATAATTTCAAGAGGTGGAGGAGGATTTTCATCCTCGTTGTCATCATCTGAACTAGAAGGAATGATATTAAGAGTATGAGAGAGAGAGAGAGAGAGAAGTGGCACATATGTCAAATCAGGCTCGCAGGCCAAACATGGCACACTCGCCGAACTAGGCTCGCAAGCCGATATATTTTCATCAAATTTTACATCCTTCTAATGATTATATTTTGGATTTTGATTGAAGAAGTCTATATCCTTTGGCATCTTTAGAATATCCGACAAAAACACATTTTTCACTCTTAGGTTCTAAGGCTTTATGTTTCACATCAGGAATATGGGCCCAAGCATCACTTCCAAAAACACGAAAGTGACTTACATTTGGTTTGATTGAGCTCCAAGCTTCTTCTGGAGTTATATTCTTTAAAACCTTAGTAGGAGTGCAATTTACTATGTAATTTGCACAGTTAATTGCTTCTGCCCAAAAAAATTGAGACTAAGTCCTTTAGATTGAAGCATACAATTAGCCATTTCTTTTAAGGTGTGATTCTTCCTTTCAGCTACACCATTTTGTTGAGGAGTATATGGAACAATATGTTGCAATTGAATTCCATGCTTAGTGCAGAAGTTGATAATTTTTTTGTTAACATATTCTCTGCCATTGTCTGATCTTAACTTGAGAATTTGATGTCTAGATTGTTTCTCAACAAAGGCCTTAAAGGCCAAGAACATGTTAAAAACTTCACTCTTGAGTTTTAAGAAATATACCCAAGTGCGTCTAGAAAATCATCAATGAAAGTTAAGAAGTACTTGTAACCAGAGAAAGAAACAACAGGAAGTGGACCACATAAATCACTGTGCACAAGCTGCAAAGGGGTTGAAGCGTGCCAAGAGGCATGTTTTTCAAAACTATCCCTATGATGTTTTCTGAGTACACATCTGGAGCAAACACCATCTCGGAAAGATACCATAGGAATACTTGTCACCATATTTTCCTTACATAGAGTTTGAAGAGAGTGATATTTTAAGTGACCAAATCGCTCATGCCAAAGTTTTCTCACTTCATCATTGTGAGCAACAAAAATGGAGGGAAGACATGATGACCCAAAGTTGTCAAACTTATAAAACCTTATGGAATCATCAACAATGCCAGTAGCTAAAATATTTCTAGGATATTTGAGGTCCTTGATTACAACATCATGAGGTGATAATTCTATTATTTTCCCTTCACCCAAATGAGTTATCTGATAAACAGATATAAGGTTGCATGACAAGGTAGGAACACATAGTACATCATTAAACTGACCATTATCTAGATGAATTGTTCCAGATCCTACAACATTAAGAGATCTATCATCACCAACATAAATATGTTTGGTGTTACAATCATTTAAAGAAGAAAACATGGCTTTATTTTTGGCCATGTGATAAGAAGCTCCAAAATCAATGAGCCACTCATGAGAAGGAGAAGAAGAAGATACATTTAATGCATAACCAGATCTTGATGCTTGACAACCACAAGCAGGAAGTATGCCTGAAGATGATGATGAAGAGTACTCCAAATTGATGTTGTGCTTCTTCATTGCTGCTTCTAAGACTTCCATCTTCTTAAAACATTTGAACTCTATATGGCCATCACGATTACAAAAGTTGCAATGTCTATTTTTTTTCTTCCCTTTGTTTTTATTTTCCTTATCATTTGAGTGAGTTGCTTTTTCAGTTTTCGGCTAAAATTGCTTAGGACCCTTGTTTGATTTAGGACCATACTTTTTAGGATACTGCTTCTTGGGATTCTTTTGATATGGTTGTTGTTGGGCTGCTAAGGCTTTCTTAGAAGCGTTTCCAGAAGTGATAAGACCAAGGTGTAAGATTTTTTCTTTTTCTCATATCAAAGAATCACAAAAGGCATCAAAATAGGGGTTCTTGTAGGCGATTCTTGAAGAAATGATGGCTTCTCTAGTGGAATGGAAGGTGGAAACAAATATAGAGTATGTAGGGCCAAGCTTCACAAGAATGGAATAGATGAGACTACCATCGTCCTTTTTTATCTTACAACATTCTAAAATAATTCTAAGGGTCTTGAATTTGGACAAAAAATCTTCAATGGAGGAGAAATTATTGGGGTCCAAAGTAAGCAACTCATTTTCAAGCTGGTGGCCCTAATTTGATTTTGAATCCCCAAAAAAAAATTTAGCTTTTCCAAGGCTTCATCAGGAGTGTCAATGTCAAGGATATGAAATCGAAGATCTTGAGCAATGGACATTCCTATCAACCCTCCTGCTTGATCTTGTTTATTTTACCATTTAGCAACTTTATCATCATCAGAAGGTTTAGTTTCTTGTCCTGAGGCTATTCTATAGAGCCCTTAGTATATCTACCATGTGAGGTAGCCATTGGAAATAATTGGTGCTGTTAAGAATAACCAGGAATGCACTTTCCATTTTTTTTAAAAATTGAAGTTGAAAAGAGATGAAACTAACTGATGAAATGGAAATATCTTGAAGAAAAAGGTTGATTCAAAAAAACGGCTTCCGAATAAGAAGTTATGCCTTTTTGAAAAACTAAGTTGTAGACGTCGAATTTTGGTGATGAAGTTCAACTTTAAAAAAAAATCCCCGCCCCTTTAACAAAAAATGTTTACAAAAAGAAGCTTGAGAAAGAGATTTGAACCCAAGACCTCTATTCTCATAAAATAACTCCTCACCAAGTGAGATAGTAAAGGATTCTTTTTTTTTTCTTTTTTCTTTTTTTTTCTTTTTTTTCTTTTTTTTTCTTTTTTTTCTTTTTTTTTTAACTCTTCGGTGTGCGTGCCTTTTCCTACACACACACAAAAAAAAAAAACCGAGAAAAATAAAACAAAAATACACAACCTTACAGTAGATTGTTAGATTTTTGATTGGCCTTACCGGAAACTGTCAATGTTTTCACTATTTCTGATTTCCCGAGATCACACAAAGATGCGGGGAAAGAGCATACGTAGCAAAAAAAATCCCTTTTCCTGTTTCTGATTTGCTGAGATCGCACGCAGCGCACAACAAAGAGCATGCACAGAGAAGAGGGTATAGATCCGGCAAATAAATAAAACCCAAAAATCGAAAATAAATAGAAGAAACCGAAATAAGCATAACTATTAACAAATATAATTGCAAAACAGATGCTTTATACCTCCAGATCTAAATTATCCTAACTTTGGTAGCTGGAAACCTTTTCGCATGAAACGAAAGGCATTCCTAACTATAATAGATGCTCCAGACACAACAAAGCAGTTCTCTAGCCCCAAAAATGTTCAAAAATAGTAGATATACAAAATGGCATTCGCATGCAGTCAAACCGGCTTCAGATTTATATCAACAACGGATGTGGCCCTCAAAGTAGCTCTGATACCATGTAGGAATTTACAGGGTAAGTTCCTTAGATCAAGAACCAAAGGTCACCGCTCACAAACAGATCACAAATCAGTACACCAGTATAATCACGTGGTTAAAACCCTCAAAGAGGGAAATAGTCCACGGCCTGAGCCAACGCGGCCACTTCAGGAAATTTATTAATATAAAAAGAAAATTTACATATGTTTCTCTCATAAACGGTTACCAGAAAAATGACCCTCCATGCTCTTTAAATATAGATCATGGGCCAATCGGGTGTTAAGCCACGGATCAAGTGTCATTAATACTGAGGAGAGAGATAACTGTCGGATCACTACAAATCGTGACCATCGGATTATAAGTAACAAGTCTACATGGTAAAGAAACACACTTTACCTAACTCTACACTAGACTAAGTTATTCTTAACTATTTCCTATGTGTCAGAATATCCTAACAATTTGTTCAAGTCCTTGTGTCAGTGTTCAAGATGGCTTGAAAAAGTGTCTTCCCTTTTCTTTGCTTTATCCAATTTATTTGTCATGGATATAACTTCTTCATGATGCTTTTTCTTGTTTTGATGCAATTCCTCCTTTATCTTCGTGAGCTCCTCATTTCTTTCTTGAACTTCATGATTAAAGGGATCAACTTCCTTCCTTGTCTTTTTTAAGTCATAGTCACCGTATTTTTGTTTCTTCTTGAGCTCCTCATTTTCATTTTTCAAACTGATTATCTCTTCTAAGGAAGGTACATGCTTTGTCTTGAAATCTTTTGTGAAATATTCTTCATTTTCTTCATCTTCTAGGTACTCCTCGGTCTTGATGTCTTCACTCCTATTTTCCGCTAAAATTATGGGTTCTATATTTCCTTATTGATTTCCATGATCTTCTTGATTTAAGGTCATGGTCAATGCTCCTTTTGAGTGAATATATTGAAGTTTTTCCCACATACCTTTTGCTGATGAATTTTTTTCTACTTTGGCCTTTATAGAATCTAGTAGCCCACTCAAGATTTCTTTTATCGCTCTTGCATTATATTCCTCGGATTCTTCTTCCATCATGCTTTAAGAAATCATTGATTCCCATACTTAAAAACCTTGAGCCATTAAAAAAAATTCCATTATTTCATTCCATATATAAAAGTTTCCATTGAACAATGGAGCTTTCCCAATTTGATTATCTTCAATTTTCACGGTTGAGGAAGAGAAGTGTTTAGAGGGATTGGAGGATTTCTTCCGTGGATTTTCCATTTTTGTTCTAAGGATATACCTTCAATTTGTTAGGATTTAAGTGAAGGTATTGGATCTGATACCAAATGTTGGAAATACTGAGAGGGAGGGTGAATCAATTTTTCTTTTCAAATTGTTACTTTACCAGTTAATATAACTTAGATAAACACAAAATGAACAATAAGAATAAATAATTGTATTAATAACGAGGAATACAATCCTCTTCTTTAAAATAAATAAATTAAAATAATAATTAGGGCTCCAATCCTATATGAATACACCAATCTTCAATCCATCGGGCTCTAACCTGTACTTTTCCAAGCACGGACTTGGACTTCAGGAGGATACAACCTCTAAGGCTCCAACTTGGTCTTCTTGAGGACTCCTATCCTCTAGGGCTCCAACCCTATGCTTCAATGATTCAAGATAATTTTAATGATTCTTCATGACTCCCAGTATCTTCTGCAACGAGCCTTGACAATATCTTCACCATCAGCACTGCCTTCAAACGATCTCCAAGGAACT